>JALLPA010000397.1:0-15648 GCA_036939895.1 Thalassiosira exigua
TCGAGGCCAGGCCACCAATTAGACAATGGCATAATTCCGCTGAAGAAGTTGGATCGAAAGCGGATCTGTCCGCCGCTTCGGATTTAGCCTAATAAAAACTAAGGACGCCTTACATCCTCCCCTAAGCTCTCCCCTTTAATGAGGCGATGATAGGGAGGACAACAAACATACAATTTACAAATCCAGGGGGCGAGCATCCGGGGGGAAACTTGGGAAATCATCACATTCAGTGCAAAAGGGATAAATCTACCACTGAACAATGCAATACTTGATTGCATGTCCTTTCTCTTTCGGCATCTGCTGCTTTTTGGTGGCTTGAGATGCTGGCAGAAATTCCATAGCTCCCTTGCTGCATCAACATAAATTAATCATCGGTTGCATCAAATATTTGAACAATAACTAGTTGATAAATGTAATATCACTAATTCTTTGCATCACATTATACCAAGGAGGGGCGGCGGGGTAGGCAGGTTTCTTGGCGGAAATTGGGAGCGGAAGCTATTATTGCTTTTTTGTTAGAAACAATTCAAAGCTCCAGCTGCTACTGATGTGAGCAGTACTCTAAATGTGACTATTTTGAACTAATTTAAATCCAAAGCTAGCAAGTCCACCGCAGGGATAGTCACATTCAGACTTGAGAAATGTGGGCTGGGGTGTTACAAATATTACCACAATACTGCACAATAGGATATTTTTGTTTTACGTCACCGCGCTTTCTTCGCACAAAAAAACAACCCGGACCTAGTTTGTTGTATTTGTGGAAACTGCAGTGTTAGCCAGGGGACATAATATACTATTTTGGGTCAAACCCGGCGTGCCGTGGTCATACTTAGAGTGCAAACTTTAATTTCCCATGCTCGCGATAACTTCAACGCAGCTGCCCGTGCCCCACATGCACACGAGCTGTTTCCAGGTTTTGCATCAAAAGTAAAGAGTTCCAACGTACAAAGCTGTGTGGTATCGTGAGTCGTCAGTTGATTGGTTGAACGTCAGACAAGAAAGAGCGGAACACTATAGGTCGCAAAAAATATCGGCAGCTTAGTAGATTGATCAGGAGTTCTTGACTAAAATCAGGTAATTGCGTGAAATATTTTAGCGGGACGAGGAACGTAAAGTAGTGGGCATTGACAAATCTGAACGATACTCTATTAGTGTCAATATCCCAGTGCAAAGTATCTGTATCCAACACGAGAGAAAGAAACAGATCAACCTGCGAATTTATCGCCAAGGATGGTCATTTTTGCCACGTAGGATCTTTTCAGCGGGTTTGACCCCAATAGTAATCATGTCTGCTGGTGTTACCGTAGGTACAGTACCGCAAAGAACATCTCAAACGCTTGCTTTATCTCACGTGCACGCAAGGCTTGCGTGCAAAAAACTCACACAAAACACTGTGCGGGTCTCTCGGCCTTCTGTCGGTCAAGCGAGCATGACACATAAAACAGCGTCACCAACTCCCCCACCTTCTACATCTCAGCCCTCGACCCCCATGACCCCCAGGCAAATCGCTCCAAGGGACGCCGCAACGAAGCCCCCGCCTATGGATTAACTACGATAATTTTTGCCGAAACGGCCTGGGGGCTTCACACCGGATCCGAATTGGCCTGGACCTCAACAATTGAGATCAGCCTGGGCTCTCGTCTTTGCGACCGCCCTCCGTTGCCCAGCAATAAACACGAGGACCCACCGCCGCTTGTCCTCTGCAGGCGAGGCATACATAAGCGGTGGACGGTTGTCAATACTAGCCCTCGTGACTGCAGGCCCTCCTTCTGCCCCCCATCACAAATTGGACCGAATGGGGAGAAATTAATTGCGGGGGATTGTAGGTGGCGTTCTCCATTGGCCAAGGGGGCGGGGATGGGTGACCGTTTTATTTGACAACCAACCTGCCGCGGGGGAGAGCACAGATTCCACCAAAAATAGGGCCAGAATGCTTCCCAAAACAGTGATATTGGGAGGAACGAGGACGGGAGAGCAGCAAAATACAATGGTTTGGAGCCAGGGGGCATTTGGGGATAAGAGAGACATAAATAAGGAGAAAGTAGAGCAGGATCACTTATATCTTTACCGCCGTTGATTGTCAATTGTACCCCTCGATTGATCCCCAAGGCCATGAGTTGCTGGCCGCTGGTCATGCACACTCCCACCATTGAACCCCCCCCCCACGCACACACATGCGGGCGCACATGCTCCTTGAGCCATTGGGTTTTGCCCTAATGCTGGGGATGGGGTGGGGGGAGTTAGAGAGACAAGTGGTGTGGGACAAGGAGGCAATCACCAACGACACTCGCTTCTGGGCCTTGCTTGGGCCTGTTTGTACAGTTCTACGCTACAGTTTTCAAGTCTTGCAGGCCATAGAGGCAAATCTAAGGTTCCAGAGGCAATGAAACGCAAAGACAGGTGTCAGCGAGGGCATAAAATGACGGGAAACAAGAACTCGTTGAATGAGTGCACTTTGTCCCCGGGGGAGCCTTCACAGTCGACAACCTCATCGTCCTCGGGAATTGACAGGATCGTTATCAGTGCCCTGTGCTATGCAGAGAGGAATCGAGGCAACAGCCGGGCGCATGGGACGTTTGTGTTCCGTGATGGGCGGTTGTCCTCTTATTTTGGGGCTCAACAGCGTCGACTAGCACCGAGCCAAACAGGGGCCACAGCGCCGCCGGTACGCGGGTTGACGCCACAACAACAGTCAGGGATCTCACCTCCGAACAGATGGATTGATTGTGCTGGTTAGGGGGGCAGGGATGATCCGTAGGGGGGGTGGGGAGGCGTTGAGAGGGCGGAGTTTGGCGTTTGCCATAGTTGTCGTTGTCCAAAAATGGCAGTTTGTCATCAACTGCTAAGCGGGGGTGGCACTACAGCAAACACTGCTCTGCACAGACCTTCCTCTGGGTCAAAGGGAGGTTTGCACGGAGCAGTTCTGCGCAGGAACTCTGTCAGCCGACATCGTGGCTTAATTGACGCCCTCGCTGAATTCCGGTGGATTTCAGCTTGGGCTCGGCTCGATGAGGACAATTTTGGTCCGTCTGCCATCCGGCAGTTGAGAGCGGATTCTTGCCATTTCTTGAACAGTTGCAAGCTTCAAACGATAACGCATTTTCTGTTACCTACGTAAAGTTTTTATGGCCGGACCCCCTACTCGAAGCTCAATTGCCAAAAAACTTGTCACCGCCCCAATACCCAGATTTCCCTCCATCATCCCGAAACTCTACATTGACACCAAGACGCCCCGAATTCAACTTGCTTCCAACCCCATCCTCAGGTCACCCAGTACACAATCTGCGCAAAACAAGATATTCTCCACATTTTGCCCACAAATTGAAGAAAAATTGAAAGTGATAGGTGGCGGAGTATTATTTTTGGCTAACCAGTAGCCTCATCAGCACACCCATTACCAGCGGAACGAAGCCGTAGGAACCCTGCCTTACAAGAACATGGACCATACTATTCAGTTTTAGCATTCATCCTTTCTTCTGCTTTGAGAGAGCAACGAAGATGTTCGTTTTTCTGCCATGCAAAGTGGATAGTCCTTGGTACCATAGGATTTGTTCAGGGAGACCTTAGTACGGGTGAAAAGGAGGTTACTTTGATATTTTCTCGAATACGAGCATACAATTTACCAGGGATGGCAAAATGCTGGGGGAGCTCTTTTGCGCGGGACCACAGATGCTTGGCGCTTGGTCATGGTTAAGCAGGGTTGTACCTCCTCGTACGTCGTCTCAAGTCGTGACCGTAGGAGTTGGCGCCTTTGGAATTCTAGGCGGAGGCATTTTTCCAAGGGATCCTCGCCCGAACCGAAAGCAACTGCAAACGCGTCGCCTTGTAACACATCATTCGCCGAGTTGTTGGGAGAGCTCGCCTCCTCCTCCTGAATCGGTTCAAGCATGAAGGAGGGAGCATCTGAATTTAGGGTGGAGTTGAGTTCTCGGATTCGCCGTTGCCCCTAAGGTTGTTGGGCGCTGGGCCCTTGTAAGAGAAGTCTTGGAAGGGGGATAGAGTAAGCAAATAGAAATATAGAGCCGACCACCAACAGCCTTTAATTCCCTCCCCTCCATAGTGCGGCCAGATTGCCGCCAATGCTGACACCAATTACGATGTACCATTCTTCATTACACGAGGAATGTTATGCCGATCTGGTTTTGGTAATAGGAGGAGTTCGTGGGGGAAAAATCGGGGGGGGGGGGAACTTGTGGCCAATTTTGGTGGTCGTTTCTCTAGGTACATATCTAGCAAGAGAGAGAGAAAGAGTGTTTTTTCCTATCGGTCCGTGATCAAGTGCGGTATGTAGGTAGATGAACCTATCCGCAACGATGCGATCCCAGGAGGACAAGCGCAGACAAAGGCACGACTCATCCACACTAGCAAATAAGGAGTTCGACTTCGTTGCTTTTCAAGTTTTAACCATCTTGCTTCACTTTGTTGCTTTTCAAGTTTTAACCATATTGTTGCTCTTGTCCTAATTGTATGCCTCTGGTTGCGTCCTCGGGGCGGAATTAAGTACGGAACGACGTGTTTCTGTTGTTGAGGCATATGCCCCCTTTGTCGGGACAACGGGTAGAAAACGCCCGTAGCATCCGAACCGGATGGCACGCCATTGCAAGGCATCGCACCTCCTCACGATCAGGGAGGTCTCGAGGAGGAGCAGCGCACAAGCAGTCCGACACCATCGGATGATTTCGAACGCCCCTCTCTCTCTCAAGACGCAAGGAGGCATTTTTTGTGCGTCGTGGCAAGGATTCTTGTTTGTAGGGTAAATTAATAGGAGTACCTTAGTTGTTTAGAAGTCAGTTCCCATCTGGTAGTTCGTTCGTGTCGTGGCAAGGATTCATTTCATCCACCGCTATCGTTAATTTTCACACGTTTCACGAAGCTAGCATCGTCGAAGGCGATCGTCATTGTCGCCGAAACGACGATCGTGCGATCGATTCCGACGGGATTTTCCGACGCCGACGCGCCGCGCACGGACGCGCCCATCATCCGAGTCCCGCCGCGCCCCTCGCCCCTCCCTCCTCCCTCCTCCGCCTCCGTCGTCGACGCCGTCGGGCTCGGCTCCTCCGCCATTTACCCCCCTCTCCCTGGGTCCGCATCGCCCCCTCCCCTTCTCTCACCTCCCTCCCTCCGTCGCCTCGTCGGTTCTCGCTCGGTCGGTTCGCTCCCGATTCGGCGGAGATCCGAGATCCGATCCCGTCAAAGAGCTCGACTCGAGCCAACAACGCCGAGGTCTGAAACTTTCACGGTCGGACTCGCGCAGCGCCAGGGGCCGAATCGCGGAGCTTCGCGGCCGCATATCCTCTCCCACGCCTCGCCGGCGCGGACTTATTCGAACGGCACTCCCGGTCGGGTTCGTCGCCGACGTCGGGGTCGCGAAAGAAGTCGCAACGCCGACGACGCGGCGCGACGAACCGCCCCGCTCTCCCCCGCGCCCGTCCGTCCCCGCAGTACCAGTCCCACAGCCCGCCATGTCCTACCGCAACGGCGGCCCCGGAGGAGGAAACTCCGGCGGAGGATCCGGATCCTCCCGCAAGTTCGCCATCAAGCCCTTCCGCTCGTACGCCCAAATGGACCTCGCCGCCGCCCGCCTCACCTTCAATTCCCTGGGCGACGCCATGGACGAGATCCACTGCCGCAACGCGTCGACGTTGAGCTTCGAGGAACTTTACAGGAATGCCTACAACTTGGTGTTGCACAAGCACGGCGGCTTGTTGTACGAAGGAGCGCGGGATCGATTGGCGGTGCATCTGCGAAGGAGCGGGGGACGGCTGGTGAGGATCGCGCGGGAGGGGGAGGCGAGCGCGGGGGGAAGGTGAGAAGAGCCCCTCGCGGACGTTATTTTTGGATGTTGTTTCGCCCCTCGACGTCGTTGGTTTGCGCCTCGGGAGGCGTCGAGCTTCGCTGGCGTCGCATTGCCGCGGACTCGAAAGCGGTCTGGCAACGGGTCGTCATTTTCGAGGGAGCCATCTAGGCTGCGCGATCGCGATCCAACCGGAAAAGGGGGGGTCGTCCGTCGTTTTTCGGGAAGAGCTCGGGCGCGAACGCCGCCGGGCGACGACCCGTCGGGCGAGCGTCGCGCCGAGGATGGGGGGGGGGGGCTGGAGGGCGACGGGCAGCGACGGGACTGCCAAAGGCCGAGGAGAGCTCGGAGGGGGAGTCGGGGAAGGGTTTGGGCATCGCGAAACGCTCGGGGGGGGGGGGGGGGGGCGGGGGGGGGGGGGGCGGGGCGGGGGGGCGAGGGCCGCGGCGTGGGCGGAGGGGGAGGCGCAGGTCTTTTCCGCGACCGAGGACGCGCGAAAGAGGCGACGAACGGGGGCCGGGCGCGTCGGGACGAGGCCGAGATCTCGCGACCCCGCGGGCCTCGGGACCTCCCGTGTTACTAATTGGACGGGGCGATGCTGAGCCGAGCCCGAGGACGAGGGGGGGAGGGGGGATGCCACGCGTCGAGGGGGGACGTTTCCTCGCGGACCCCCAGTGGCACTCGAGCACGGGCCTTCTCCGAGGCAGTCGAACCCCCCAACTACGCAGCCGGTGCATTTTCGAACGGGGACGTCCTCCGTCGGGTTCGCGCCCGGGCCCGACGGAGCTCGGGGGCGTCGAACGAAATCGGGCCGGAGTCGGGGGCCAAGGGCGAAAACGACCGGGTCGACGCCGGAACGGCTCGCCCGGGCCTCCGGAACGTCCCGCCTCCCTCTCGCCGAGCCGTCCGGTCGACGGCGTCGGCCCGCGAGGGAGCTTTCCCCGAGCGTGCCGCCCGATGGGATCCTCCCCGATGGACCCCTGGTTTGCCGCCGCCCGTGTGCACATGCTAGACGTGGCGCACGCGAGCTCTCGGAGGGCGGGGCTCGTCTCGCACGTCCTCGTTTCCTCGCGGGCGCACCCGAACCCCCCGCGTTTCGTTTCGCGACCGTCTCGCGCCTCGCGCACCTCGCTCGCCGACTCCTCTCGCTTCCTCTCACTTCTCTCTCGTCTTCCCCCTCGCCCCTCCCGCGACGACGACGACCGCCTCTCGACGCGACGCCGCAGGGGAGAAAACCAATACCGGCTCCTCGAGGAGCTGGCCCGCTGCTGGCGGGAGCATCGGGTCACCATGGTCATGATCCGCGACATCTTCATGTACATGGATCGGACCTACGTGCCCCAGCACCGTCGCCGTCCGGTGTACGACCTGGGACTGTGGCTGTTTCGTCGGGTGGTGTGGGAGCGCAGCGTGGACGACTTGGGAGACGACGACGAGGACGACGACGGCGGAGCGACGGGGGGAGGAGCGGGGGACGACCGCGAGGCCTCGGGCGGATCGAGCCGCGCGGACGACGCCCTCCCCCCTCCCGCCGCGCATCCCGGACCGCTCAAGTCGGACGAGAGCGCGCCCACCCTCGGCGCCGCGGCCTCGGGCCTCATCCTTAGGGCCGTCCGACAGGATCGCCTCGATCGCCTCGAGGACGCTCCCCAGCGCACGGCGCTCTTGAAGGAATTGATCCACATGCTCTTGGAATTGGCGCACGCCGGGGGAGGGCAGTACGACGACTCGTCCTCCGCCGCTATGCGGGGCGCGGGGGCGAGGGGAGGAGGAGGAAGAGGAGGGATCGCCGCGGACGCCGGAGGGGGAGGAGACGACGTCCCCGTCTACGAGCGCGACTTCGAGGAAGCCTTCCTGGGAGAGAGTCAGGACTTTTATCGCGTCGAGAGCACCTCGCGCCTCAGCCACGCGGGGTCCCTCGGGGGAGGAGGAGCGGACGACGCCGCCGCGGCGGCGGGAGGAGGAGGAGGAAGCGCGGGAGGAGGAGACTCCGAGGCGGGGAAGAAGCCCGCGGCCAAGTATTCCGCCATGGAATACGTCCGCTCGGCCCGCGATCGGCTCGAGGAGGAGAAGGCCCGAGCGATCGCGCTGGACGCGCCCGCGCAGACCCGCGCGGCGCTCCTGCGGATCGTCGAGACGGAGTTGATCGAGCGACACGCCCGGACCCTCGTGGAGATGGAGGGGAGCGGCTTCGCGTCCGTCCTCAAGGTCGTCGCGGGGAGTCCCGCGGTGGGGAGCGCGGCATTGGCCGCTTCCGGAGCGGGAGGGGGGACCGCGGCCGTCCCCGCGGCGGGAGCGGCAGCGGGGGACCCCGACGGACCCTCCGTCGTCATCGACCGCGAGCGCATCCGCGACCTCGCGTCCGTCTACGACCTCTTCTCCCGCGTCCCCGCGTCCGTGAACCACTTGCGCGACGCCCTCTCCGAGCGCGTCCGCCTCGACGGACGCGCCTTGGTGCGAGATCAGGAGACGGGCGCCGCCCCCCCCGCGGCCTTCGTCCGAGGCGTGTTGGACCTGCGCGAGCGCTTCGCGGCCGTGGTCCGGGACGCGATGCGCGGGGAGAAGAAGGCGCAGAAGCGGATGCGGGAGGCGTTCGAGGACTTCCTCAACGCGGACGCGCGGGCCGCGAATTGCCTCGCGGTGTACGTCGACGAGCTGTTGCGATCCGGGCTGCGCGGGGCGGACGAGCGTCGCGTGGGACGGGAATTGGATCGGGTCGTGGTCGTGTTCCGGTACCTCGCGGACAAGGACGTCTTCGAGGCGTATTACAAGAACCACCTCGCGAAGCGCCTGCTGGGGAACAAGAGCGGGAGCGAGGAGGCCGAGCGCGCGATGGTCAGCTTGCTCAAGGCCGAGTGCGGCTACCAGTTCACGTCCAAGCTCGAGGGGATGTTCAACGACGTGCGCATCTCGAAGGAGACGGCCGAGAAGTACCGGCAGCACAAGAAGGGACGGAGCGACGCCGACGCCGACCCGCGCGACGCGGAGAACGGGGGGAGGGCCGTGGACGTCGAGGTGTCGGTGTTGAGCAACAGCCACTGGCCCAGCCAGGCCGTGAGGCCGTGCTCCCTCCCCCCTCCCGTGCGAGCGGCGATGGATCGGTTCCAGAAGTACTACCTCGGCACGTACACGGGACGGAAGCTGAGCTGGCAGACGTCAACGGGCACCGCGGAGCTGCGCGCGAACCTCCCCCCGCTCAAGGGGTCCGGACGTCCCCGTCGCCACGACCTCTCGGTGACCACGTACCAGATGTGCATCCTCGTCCTCTTCAACCGACGGGACGTCCTCACCCTCGCCCAGATTCGGGAGGAGACGCAGATCCCCGAGGACGAGCTCCGTCGACACCTCGTGAGCCTGTGCACGCCCAAGCACCGCATCTTGCGGAAGGGATCGAAGGGGAAGGGCATCGCGGGGGACGACGACACCTTCGCGTACAACGCCGACTACAGCAGCAAGATGACGCGGGTGCGCGTGCCCATGGTGAGCATGCGCGACGCCACGGGCGGGACGGGGGGGACGGCCGCCGCGGCGGGGGCCGGGGGCGGAGCGGAGGGCGCCGCCGCCGCGGCCGGGGCTGTCGCGGCCGCGGGACGCGCGGGGAGCGGAGGGCTCGTCGACGGCTCTCCCGCCGTCCCCGCGGCCGTGGAGGAGGACCGTCGACACCTCTTGGAGGCGTCGATCGTGCGGATCATGAAGGCCCGGAAGGCGCTGGGGCACAACGACCTCGTGGCCGAGGTGACGCGGCAGCTCTCGGGACGGTTCGTGCCCAGTCCGCAGTTCGTGAAGAAGCGAGTGGAGAGCTTGATCGAACGGGAGTACTTGGAACGAGACGAGACGGATCGGAGGGTGTATCGGTACATGGCCTGAGCGAGGTCGGGAGAGGGATTCGCGCGCGAGGGCTGCGATGCGCGAGGCGCGAGGGGTGGGAGGGGAGGTCGACGAGGATGTCCATTTGTTTGGAGGTGGGGCGAGGACGAGGAGGATGGATGGTGTTCGTTTAAAGACAGGTTGGCTGTGGTCGTTCTCTCAGATTGTCGCGCGGGAGTTGAGACCTATTATTCAGGGCGATAAACCAAAGTTATTGTACTAATTGGCTATTGCATTTGCCACTTGATTTCAACGAGGGCCTTGCGGCTTACTCCTAGCTACTTTCTATTTCCCCTTCACCGACATAGGTTTGATGCAGACAAGGCCCGAGCGAAAGAGAGAATCTCGATATACCATTGAGAGAGGGCGTCGACCCAGCGCTCACGTTCAGATATATGTCAACAGAGGGCCTGGCCTGGAGGTGGTCTGCCTTTCGACGCCTCCACCCTACGGCAACAACACGCGTTCTCAGCAGGACCGTTCGAGAGGGGAGGGTAAATCTGGGATACTGGAGCTTGCTAAGTTTTCCCAACGCAAGCGCACTTGGGCGTGTGCTGCGACGTTCGCCTTCCTAGCCTCCATATCTGCAGCGCCGTCTAGCAGAGCAGCGCTGTGCGGGCCCTTGGTTAGACGACGAGACATTTCCTCCATGTGTTGCGAATGAGTGAGATAATGCGCGTCAAAGTAGTTGTAAGTTGCTCAATTTTGTCGCCGCTGTTGCATCACTCGAATGCTATTGAAAGAGTTTCGGGATGCAGTCGCATAACTCTCGAAGGCCCGCGGCGAATTCAGTTCGATGTTGACATCACACGGTTGCTGGACGAAATTCTCTTCGATGCCGGCGGCTAAGACACCTTCGTCAAAGACAGCTGTTGAGCCCGTTTGAAGGGGACGAATGCTTCTCGTCGTTGAAGCACTTCCCAACTTCTATCTGCGGCGTTGCTTGCGCCTTGTGCGTTGCACTGGAAAATGCATCATATAGCAACGCAAGGCTTCTTCCAGATTCATGTGGCTCCGCTTATAATTTCATGCACCTCAGCCTTCTTTCTCCTTCTACGGGTGTGTGTCTGGGCCAATTGAATCGATTGCATCGTACCCCCAACTGACGTGCTGGCGAAGGATCGTTTTGGTTGTGTGTGCTATGCCAGGTTTCAAATGAAGTGAAAAATTGCTTTGCGACTGGACTTTGAGTGAAATAATGCGATTCAGTGTGAGTAACGCGAACCAACCGCCTTCGCGGACCCGTGAAAACGCCATGTACATGGCTGGCTGTTGGCGCCCCGTCGACTAGGTACAATACTCGCGATCGTTGGCAAAAGGGGAAGACAGGAACCATGAGCCCAGCCAATATTCTCATTATACCTCGCAGTGTAGTGCTTGGGTAGGTTCGCCCATCGCCATCGCATCGATTGCTTGGGTCACCTTCCCCTCACCTTCCCCTACTCTCATTTTTCACCGTCCAGAGTTACAACGAAGAGCCGACGGACCCCGAGCGTTCGCTCGCAACGATGTCGACACTGAAGGAAGGGGACAACCGCAGCCGCAAACCACTGAAGCATTTGACCGAGTCCCAAGCCGCCAGCCGAACGATGTCAGGCACACCAAGGCACTCCTTTCATGCGTATCATCGCACACTTATGGATTCCAAGTATTCAACCGAATCCCAACCTGACCGAGTGGTGTCAGGCACACCAAGGCACTCCTCTCATGCGCATCATCGCACACTTATGGATTCCGCCGAATATCAAGGAAGTCGAAGGATGTCTAGCACGCCTAACGGCCCTCAAATGTATCATCGGAACCCTCCAGCCCCCGCCGAACATGACAGGGAAAGGGATATCCGAGCTGAACAAGGTCGCGACATTGTCTACCCTCGCCCTCACCCTCCTCCACCACCTCCTCCACCTCCTGAGATGTTTCCCAGCGGATTCAATCGGCGCAGATTGTACACCGAGTTCAACGGCTACGATCACAATCACCTCGGCATTCCCCAAGTCTCGTACTCCCCAGGTGCGTATGGGACATACGACTACGCCTTCCAGCAGCGTAGGAAGAGACACAAGGTTGAGACCGGAGTAGCTCCAGTAGATTTCGTACCCGGACAAGGACGTACCAGCATTGGCCCTTCATTTGGAGCTCCATACCAGGAAAGGTACAAGGCCGACGACGACTCGCCTGAGTCACAGGAAATGTCATATTCATATTACAAGGCCAAGGCCAGAGTGGTCCCAGGGGATCTCGCGCCAAGACAAGGCAATCCGTTTGCAACAGGACGCACCAGCATCAGCTCTGAGTTGGAAGGCATGTATCCTAAAAACAACGAGGCCGATCATGACAGCCCAGAAGCACGCGAACCAAAGCATGAAGATCCGAGGACTGCAGCACCACGAGATGATGAGCAGCCATGCTCACTGTGGCTTCCCGAGGACGAGCAGCATCTAACAGACCTTCACTGCTTCGTGAGAAAGCATTGCGTTTATGTGTTCTCTGCGACGAGCGAGGATGTTGAAAGTGAGTTGAAGCGGCCACGCTATAGGATCTGAGTCTATGGTCTTGTAGCATCTCATTTCGCCACCTCCCTCTCTTGACTTGTATCCCAGCTCGTGAGTTGAAAAGTCCAGTCATCAGCCGGAGTCACACCATTTCGTAGCTCACATTTTCGTTTCTGTAGCTCGAAAAGGGCGGAAGAAGGCACTGAATCTGGGGCAGATTGGCATCGGCTGTCTTCAATGCAAAAGCTCTAGGACCAAACTCAAATGTTCTACTTACTTCCCAACTTCCATCAGTGGCATTTACAACGCCACCATGATCATCCAGCAACGACATTTTCCACTGTGTCCCTCTGTGGTAAGCTATGCCTGACAGACATCCAAACAGTAGATTGCATCCACCCATATCTGTTTTCCTTTCCCTTGTTCTATAGACCCGTGAAATTTACTGCGAATATAACAAACTGAAGAATCTCACAGCTCGAAGTGCATCTACGAAGGAGTATTGGGTATCAGCGGCCAAGAAGCTGGTAAGGATCAAGTGTGATATGTTGGTTTCTATCCGCCCTTGTGGATACGCCACGGCCAACAATGCGGTTATCTTTCTCTCTAGGGAATGGTCGACACACCCAAAGGCGTGTTCTTCCGATCTGGCAAGGAACCATCTAGGATGCCCGGCAATCCAGGGAAGCCCCAAACAGCTCAACGTAGCGAGAATCTTGTCCGTCTGGTAGAGCCCGGTGACCAGGCTTTCGCCACAGAGTATGCATACTTTGTTATGGATCAAATGACAAGCTGCGTTTTCACCGAAGCAGACCGTCTCGGCAAGCGGAAATGTCACAAGGTAGGATTTCCTGGAATGGCTTGTAGGCACTGCTATGGCGGCAATGGAAGTGGAAGGTTCTTCCCACTGACCCTCAAGACCTTCAGCGATGTCTCAAAGAGCATCCACGTGCTTCGCAACCATCTGGTGAAGTGCACCAAAGCCCCGAGTGGGATGGCAAGGACTGTAAACATGCTTTATGAACGACACAAGGAGGAAAAGGTGAACAATTCGGCCAGCATTTATGTTGCATACCAGTTTGTTCTATCTTGTACTAACCTTGAGCTTGCCACAAAGCAATCGACTCCGTTTGGATCGCAGGTAAGTCATTCGACCAGGATGCATTCTATGCCTGTTTGATCTTTCGTGTATTAATCTTGAAACCACGCAACTCGCTACATGTGCGCCGATCGCAAAGAAAATCTTCTTCGATCTCATCTGGAAACGTTTGCATCCAGAGCTCAGTCTCGGCGACAAAGCACGTGGCGGCTCACTCAAGAAGACTTCATCTGCCAAGACAGCAGCGGCTCCAAACGGGAACGAAGCCAAGGAGCAGACCAACCTTATGCAAGATGACGAGCTGCAAAACGTAGCAAAGCCACATGCCCAGCCACAGGCGTCAGAAGATCCGATCTCAGCCGACGCCGCCACCCCTCATCCACACTTACAATCACCACCGATCATTCATCGTAGCAAATCAAGCTCCAAATCCATACCCCAAGAAGACGAGTCACGCCCGAGCAAAGAGCTTTGCATGATTCCCAAGAAAAGGTACCTATTTTCTCAAAGCAGTTTGCAGTATCACCAAGATCTACCTCCCCGGTACCCGCAGCCACAAAATCAGGACGCTCGACCATACACTGAGTCAGATGTATCAGCGGCAATGATACTTGCCAATGGATTTGGACGGAACCCGGCCAAGAAGTCACCCGACAAGCCTGATTTTGAAGAGGTGTAGCTTTTGGGTGTGTCTTCTCATGTTGTCTCTAGCGTGCTTGCATTGAATTATGATGCTATCTTTTGGCACGGCTGAGAAGAGCTGTAGTTGTAAGCTGAAAGTTTTTCAAAGCTGGTTTACATCCGAGATTAATCTAGATTAAGTGCAACCATATCTTCCAAAGTCGTGCTGTACCACTAACTGCAGGTCAGCAGGCAATGCATAAGTTATGAAACATTTCTGACAACTTCTTTCTACTTTAGACCCAGCGGTACGCTTGAGCCCGTCCGTCAAATACTCATCTCGATCTGGAACTGATACTTCATAAAGTCAGGCAGGATCCGTGCGAAAACAACGCATCCAAAGAAAGGTAGAACAAACCAGCAACTATGGAGCTTGATTTTTTCTCATATCTCTAGTCTGGACAACACTCTTGACCCCCATGAATCCAAAATAGACAATTGATCCCCGAGAACCATCAAAGGCTCATATCGTGTAAATCTATTACCCAACGTATTTTGCCAAGAACTCTCCACAACTCTGTTTATTCTTCCCAAAGATTTTTTTTCTGATGGACGATGGCTTTTTGAAGGTTGACGCTATTCCTTTCCTGCTTTTCTTCTTGGGTAGCACATCTTCTTTCTTCTCATCCCGATCCTCTGATTCAGAGGGGATCGCAGCAACGATGTCTTCAACTTCACAGCGGATCATTGGGTCGTTATCAATGAACGACCACACAATATGACCACTTTGATTGATGACGTAGGTGGCCGGCAAGGGAATTTCCCAGCTCTCGTCGCCATTGTGAGCGGGGATATCGTCCCCAAAATCAAGATGCATCTGGCGAAACTCGGGCCCTATCTCAAATGTAATATTGAACTGCTTCGCTAAAGTTTTGCCCACATCCGAGCAAACTGGGTAGAGAAGATCCTTCTTGGTTGACAAATACTGAGTGCCATCGGGAAGCATAGGAGAGATAGCCACCAGCGTGGCTCCCTTCTCCTGGATCAAGGGCATGCCCTGCCTCTGAAGTCTCATGAGCGTCGCGTTGCACCCAGGGCACCATTTGCCGCGGTAGAACACCAACACGACCGGGCCCTTTTTGAGAAGGCTCTTCAGGTTCACTTTTTCGCCGTCCTGATCTTCCAGTTCAAAGTCAGGCGCCTGGTTCGGGTTGTCCAACGCTCCCTCCGCAATGCTCTCTTTCGAGGTAGACTCGACAAACTTTTGATATCTGAGAATGTCCTCTTCGCCCACCATGGAGTAGAACGCTTCCGTAATCTCATTCAATTCCTCCTGCAAGGTTTCGGGGTATACATCCTCCTCTCGGCAGGACCCCCTCAAGCCAGGGACATACGTGTCATCTTCAGCGGCAACAGTAGCGACAACCATTGCTCCATACCAATATGTTGTCCGGCTTGAATAGTTCTACTATCGGTTCTCCTTTTCTCGGTCAGGGTGATGAATGAGGGCGGCTGGCCGCGTTGCCTCGCCGCAACCACCATGCGAGCAACGAGTGCGAAGGACCGCAGACGACACGACACGAGCAATCTCAATCAAGCGATCTCCGTCTCCGCCGCCGCGCCGGGCCGGCCCTTCGACAAGACCAAAAAAGCGACTGAGCGAAAACCTCAGATGACCCCCCTGCCTGTAGACCTATCGTAGGTAGGTAAGTAAGTACCCTACCCATGTTGGTATAGAAAAGGACCCCCCCTGCACGAAACGACCCCGAACATGA
>JALLPA010000398.1:0-15613 GCA_036939895.1 Thalassiosira exigua
ACGACTGAAAAAAACTTACTCCTAGCTGAGTTAGGGAATGAGCTCTAAGGCCGAAGCTTGGATATTCAGCCAAACATACTATCGCTAAAGAAAGATTTTTGCCCCTTCGTCCTCGCTCGGCTCCTCGCTCGCCCCGCCCCGCTCCAACCACGCTCCAACCTTGACCTTGGAGCCAACAACAACGACAATGAGGACGTGCGGAGGGCGGAGGTAGTCGTACTCGCGCGCCTTTCCTCCTACCCTCGCTGGGGCTGCTCGCGTCGTCGGGAGGAGGGCTTCGGGCGGCGACGGGGGGACGAGGGCCTCCGCGGGGAAGGGGAGGAGACGGGGCGGGGGCGGCGTTCGCGCCGCCGCGGTCGTCGTCCGTCCCCCCGACCGCCGCCCCGGCGAGGGTCCGGGGGCGCCGCCTTCGCCTCTACGTCGACGACGGCGCCGGAGGTCCCTCCTCCCGCCCTCGCCCGAGGCCGCCGGAGGACGAGGAAGCCGGAGCGGGGGGCGGTCCGCTCGACGGAGGCTCGGGAGGAGGCGACGACGGCGTCCCCCGCTCGGCGTGGTACCGACGCTGGAGGGAGTACTCCTCCCCCGACGGCGTGCTCTACGACGACGACTTCGCCCTGACCGATGCAGAATTGATTGAGTCCGATCCGACGTTGAACCTGCTGTCGAGCGAGGTGGGGGTGCGGGAGTATCTGTCGGCGAGCGGACTGACGGCATCGGAGACCGCGGGGGTGCCCCTGTCGGTTCTAGCGGAGCGGACGTTCGACACGATCGAGGACGCGTGGGAGCACGTCCGCAGGGCGCCGTACGAGAACGGTTGGGCGGAGATCACGCCGGAGGAGGAAGCGACGCGGAATACCGTGGTGGTCCTGGGAAGGTGAGGCGAGGGACGGCGCTGACGTCGTCTGTTGACTGACTACCTGTTGGTGAGACGAGATGAAAAGGGAGCTCTGCTCCCTACTTCTAGTCCGAGCCTCTAGCATAGATTGCAGGTGTTTTGGAAAAGCTATCGCTGTCGGGGCCCAATGAAAGAGTCGACCGAAATCCTTTGCGATGCTGATGCGCTTCGTATCGCGAACCGCAGCAGATGACCAGTCTACTGAGTCTGTCACGGGAACGCAAATCGTGCCACACTGCCTTTGTGATGCAAGCTACCTCAAAAAGTGGCCAAGAAGTTGTGTTTTGCAGAATGTCTTCGTTGCGTACTTGGCATCCATTAGTGTTGTGCATTTGTTTCTTGCTCGGTGGAATCGTCGTCAACAACATCTTGGGGTGAAGGTGAAGCTGGGTGAGGGATGCAGCCAAAGCCTGGTCATGCCATGTCAATAGTGTCAACGCTACCTTCTGCGTATCAGCAACATGTCTCGCACAGACTTTTCTGAGTGAATTTGATGGATGAGCGTAGCATGGGAACAGATCTTGCCCATCGCTCATTTTACCATTCTCTGGCTTTGGCCTACAATGGAGCTATCTGCAGGCTCCTTAAGTCCGCATATTGGACATGTGAATCTTTGTTCTGGCGCGTAGAGTGGGCAACAGCCACTGTGCGGTCATGTATCCCGTGCTGCCTATTGGGTTATCGTTGGCTTGCCAAAATAATGCTCTCCTGGCGAGGGAGAGATCGCTGGCCTAATGCCGCATCCAAGTAGCGTTGCACAATCAATGCAACAGTATCTGCTGACTATCATTGGCCTGCAAGGAACCAAGCAATTGTCTCGACAGAGAACTTTGTCGTGGCCGCGAGCGTTGTGACCCAAACGCCTTTGCCTGCCGGCAGTTACGATACCAATGTGCTTGCTGTTGGTTTGGCATGCATAGCAAGTGCAGTCGTTCGTATTGAATTGCTCTCTCATTTGGTTGAAGATGGAGCCGCTGTCCGCGACCACCATTGAAAATCTTAACTGTCCATCCTTTCATGGCCTGACTTCCCGGGGGCATCCAGCGGCTGGGCCGCCCACGCCCTGATGAAAGTGGCGAACTGCAACAAACTGCGTATCATAGTGGTTTTAGCCCCTCAAACCACTTCGTCTTCACACCCATGCTGGCATCCGCGGCCACCGGCACAGTTGAGTATCGGAGTATGGCTGAGGCGGTCCGGTCTGCGAACGGAATGATCGAAGAATACATTGAGGTTGCTGGACGATTACAGGGAAGGGGATCCATCAGAGATCGAGCTAGAGTACGACCACTTCGTGTGTGCAGTAGGATGCAAGGTGAGGACGCATCTGCCCTCTTGGCGTGAAATCGACGAACATTCTCCAACCACACCCGCGTTCGAATGTACCTTTTTCTCTAGGTCGATGACAAGGGCGTGCCCGGGGCGTCGAAGTCCCTCCGACTTAAGTCCTGTGACGGTGCCCGGCGCCTCCGTACCGCCGTGGGCGAGTGCTTTGAGTACGCGTCCCGTCCAGACGTAGCCGGATCGGGGCATGACGAGGAGCGGACGCGGCGTGCCACCTTCCTCGTCGTCGGTGGGGGTCCCACTGGAGTCGAGCTGGCCGGAGAGTTGTACGACCTGGCAAATGACGTCACCCGTCCGCACAAGGGGACATACCCCCGGCTGAGGGGCAACGTGAGGGTGGTGCTCTGCCACTCAGGATCGGATTTGGTGCCCCAGTTCGAGGAGCCACTGAGGTGAGATGTGCTCGACGCGGCAAAGCAGTCGAATTGCGTCGGTCAATGTGAACTTCCCTTGACCCATGGCGGGGAAGTCTTACTTGATGCGCTGAAAGCTTTGTCCGGTTGTTCTTTGAAATGGCTTTGTTTCAAATGAAAATGGCAGGCAAGAGGCACTGCGAAGTCTAGAGAAGAAAGGCGTCCAGGTCATCCTTAACACGCGGGTTACCGAGATGGGGGACGGGTTTGCCAAGCTGAGCACAAAAAAGTTCAACGAGACCACCGGTGAGGAGATCGGGAGGGAGGAGTCGACTCTTCCCGTTGGCCTGTCAGTCTGGTGCGCTGGCACCGCCCCGGTTTCTTTCGTGAGCCAGCTTCTTGACCAACTTCCTCAGTCTGCGCGGAGCCCGGACGGCAGGATCAAGGTGGACAAATGGATGCGGCCGCCAATGAAAGATCCTCTTCTACTGGGGTCCGTTATCGTCCTGGGCGATGCAGCATTGACAACGGATGGGGATGAGGAGCTACCCCAGACGGCCCAGGTGGCGGGGCAGCAGGGGGCCTACGTTGCGCGCTTGCTTAGTCGCGGGTACGAGCTCGAGATTACACCGCCGGCCCTTCCATGCACACCCCTTGCAGACTGTGACGTTTTCTACGACCCTGTGCTGACGGAGTGGCTGAAATTCCGTGGGCTCGACGTCGCATCAAAGTTTTCGTTCCTTAATCTGGGGCTCCTTGCGTACCTCGGAGGTGGGGAGGCCCTGTCACAAGTGCAGGTAGGCGATGTTCCTCTTTTCGCCTACAGTGGCAGTGTGGCGTTTGTCCTTTATTTGGAGGTCAGTGTACCTGGTGAACAGGTTGCGACAAAGAGTCGCATCCTCGTAACGTTCGACTGGATAAAGAGCTATCTCTTTGGCAGGGACATGACGAGGTTCTGAGTTCGTCCTAAAGTATCGTTGCTTCACACAAATTATTATTTGGTGGAGTCGTAGGAGGTTGTGATAAGTTTTAGGTTAAGTAGGTCTTGTTAGGTTTCGAAATAGACACTCAAGAACACATCTACTCGTTTCGCTGATGAACTAGAAAAGAGGTTGACTTTTGGGTATTGGCTGCTACATATGCCGACGTGAATCGCGTGTGGTTAGGCTTGGGACTCATTGGCAATGCTTAGAAGCCCATGTCAACCAGTCAGCTAACAAAATAAGCAAGGAAAAACTGAACTGCGGAGGAAGAAAGGGTCCCCCCCTCTGGTCTCCCCCATGACTGGAAAACCTGAACCAGATGAAAAGGACCCGCTTTAATGATGTTTGGGAATATGCCAAGCCAAAAATGCACTAGCCTTCAAAGAGAGCTGCAAGCCTGGCGTCTGAGTCCAGCTTCTCCTCCAGGGCTTTGTATTTCTTGATGGCCTTCTCTTCATGTTCAGCTAATCTCTGTTCAAGCAGATCTATCTGAAATTTGCAATCAGATTCAATGGATTCTACTTTGTCTTGGTATTCTTTCTCAGAGAGACGCTGCCTCTCATTGTGAAGGCGTTGTTGAATTAGCTGCCCGCGCTCGAGCATTCGCCCTTTGAAATCCTCCAAACATGAACTTCTCACTCTCGCAGCTTCTTCCTTTGACAAATACAAATGTTTCCTCTCGAAAGCGTACAAATAAGGGGAGAGATAGTCTATGACAGTGGAATCTTCGTCCTTCTTCGTCTGGATAGTTAGAGGCAAGGTGCTAATAGTCGAATGTTCGTTACCCACAAAATCCTTCACTTCTCGCCTAAAATTGGACTCATTCAGGCCAATCATCTCCGTTTGAACCCTCTTTACGGAAGCTAGGGATTCATTTTCCAATTGCGAAAGCTCCTTACTTTCGCTGGAGTCATTTGTCCAGAATACTTCCTCCCGGCGCAGCACTTCGTGCTCGCAATGATAAGCAATTTTCACCATACGTTCCTTCAACAGAAAAGAACGTGAAGAAACGGAGTTTTCCAAGGAAACACATGGTGATGGCTTTGAGTAATATTCGCTGGTGAGTGGTAAAGCAATCAGTGGGTCAGCTGAAAAAGACATTGGGAGTAGTTCGTCCAATACAAAGAATTTATCTCACTCAATCCGTTCCACAACGGCCAGTCCCATGCCACGGTCCATTGGAACGGAATGAGGAATTTTGTTCTTCTTAACATCTAGAAGGCCATCATGCCTATTCGAGAAATGTACAGTGGACAAGAGAACTTCCCGTCGAAGAAGGCCATCATGCCTATTTGTGAAATGCTCAGTGATGGTCGAGCCCAGCACTTCGCTTCGTTCGACCAAGCCATCCGCGCGGGTCTTCGCATGGAATTTCATGGTGCGCATTCCGAGCGTTTCAGTCCGCTCAAGGAGCTCACTTTTAGGAGAAAACTTCTCGTGTATGGTGTTATCGAGAGGCGTCCGTATTCGTTCAATCATGTTGTCTTTTCTCTCGGACGGGCAAAAAATTTCCGTGCATTTCTCAACAATCATGCGGGCCTCATCCTTGTACTGAACAATCCGGGTCGCCACCCCCTCTAGGTCCACCTTGTCTCCAAACATTTCAATCTTTGCTTTGTGAATGTTAATGGTCCGTTTGCCGTCAGGGGGGTAACGAAGGAGGAACTTTTCCTTCGGTAGGTTGAGGGCGTTGACCCATGAGAACGGTGCAGACGTCGAATCGGGAAGGACTGGTAACCATGGCTCATTTGCAAAGTCAGCTCCTATCGTCTCCGCACTGCCCTCTCCTGTGTTGACCCAGCAGTTTGAATGATTCCAGATTGAGAAAACCTGAGAGTAGGGAGAGTTGGGGCCAATGGGGTAGAACAAGCCAGTAGAAGGCTCAATGAATCTGGCCTCGCTCTCGATGTCCCTCTTCCTGGAACCTTTCACGAGCACCCAGCAATGGACAGACTGGTCACTACCACTCTCTGGTCGATTCGAGCAGTCATCTTGTACCATCATTCGTCGTCCATTGCATGGAGTCGAAACCTCATCATTGCGAGTCGTTTCTTCACGCAGCTCGTGGTGTCTTTGGTCCTTGAGGCGAACCCATTCAGGAGCAGTTCCGAACACAACAAACGCATCGTGCCCAGAGCCGATCAAAAGAGATGCGAGAAGCAGCGAGCAGTCAAAGCAATCGCCAACTGTCCAAGCAAGTGTTTGAGCCGGTGAGACGAGTGGAATCTCCACGGAGGTTCTGCCGTCAAGTGCACCTTCAAGTGGCTCGTAACTCAAATAGTTTGCAACAAACCTCGTGCACACAGTTAAATCATACAGTTCGGTGTGTGGGAGAAGCGTCGGCTGAAGGTATGTCGAAACAAACTTAGCCGTGCCGTATTCATTTCTCGGAAAGAGGAAGAGTCTCTCTTTCAGGTGCGGAAAGCTTTCGAGGAACCTATCTTGAAAGTCCTCGACGCATTTGTTGCAGCGCTTTTCGGTCTCATCGTTTCCGCCGCCTATCGGAATACTCATGTCCTCTTGGGGTATCTTATCTGGGTCTCTTTGGCGCAATTGATCCAGACGAGCGGCCTTCGTACTCGTCAACCCTTCTAGGGTGATCAGCATGGTCCCAAATGAGGCAGCCCCCTTGCCGAAGGGCTCGAACTGCTTTGTTGACCCACTTCCGACGAGTCCAAAATGCCTGGCCTGGGACGAAGCGTCTAGGCCAGTCCCTCTCGCTGAAGGGCTCGAACGCTTTTTGAAATGTCATTTTCAATTTTGAAGTTTTGGGAGTCCCCTCCCGCCAACCGACCGATGAATTTCGAGGAGTCGCCACCTCCACCCAACAGCGGCCGGCATCGTGCGGCCCTTCGCGTCAAGCAAAGACGAAGAAACGACCAACATCGGTGGTCGCCCAGCGGAAAGCTGCGCCACCAAGGGCGTCCCCGTTCCAGGCGTTTGGTGGGAAGGAAGCCATGGAATGACCGGTTTATATTTGACGAGCACTCCTTGGATGATGTAGAGAGAAAGAGCAGCGCCCATGCTAAAAAGAAACGGAACGTCCAAGGGAAGGAAAACAATGCGACCGACTTCGACCCAGGATCCCCTACCAAACAGTCTACAATTCGCCATTATACGGAGCGTGCCGATGGAGAAGCCGTAGCTGAGTTCACCCGGTGCGAAATAGGCCCGTCCTCGCCAATCCCAGGAGGAATTTCTGGCTTGATTGCGAGGCGCGACATTGCTGTCTCGCCGTTCGACCTGGGAAAGGTGGAGGCAGCATTAGACGCTGATGACGAAGAAGAGGAGCAAAGCGGTGGTCGTGACATTAATTCAAGACAAAATGGGCGCGATGCACCAACATCTGAAACATTGCGATATCAATCTCACCACTTGCCATCACTTCTGGAAAATTTTGAGCAGTTGCTGTACACAGCCGAACTTGAAGAAGAGCTGCTGCGGCGTGAAATGGTTCACACTAGAAATTCCACTCTGACTCATGGTGAAATCAGCAGGACGACTGGAAGCTCTAAGGACGTTCATATTTGGCCAAGAATATCGATGCCAGAAATAAGACAGCAAAAGATTGCTGAGTATGCTCACTCATTGATCCATTTCAGGGCTGGTCGAGAAAAGAAGCTCACAAAAAATGGGCACCTGCGATACCATGAGATCATTGAGATGTAAGCGTTGTGTGTAAGCAATGTGTCGATAACTGCGCTCCTTGTATCCCTCACCACAGTTTGTTCACAATTAACTTCGTCACCGAAGACTTGCCGAGTCAATATTAGAGAGCTGCATCAAGGATATTGCAGAAGAGCTCGAGGGTTGTATTGACATCCTTTCAAGAGAAATCCTTCAGGGTCTTTAGCGTGTCGCCCTTACCGAGCCATCGAAAAATCTCTGACCGGCTCTGCGACTAGGAGTAACGGCGCCTTGAGAGCGCGTCGCAAGGTGGCCTCGGTACAGCGGGGATGAGCGCGGTGCCCCCTCCCCTCACTTCTTGTTGTCCTCCACCGGACCTCGAACACACCACTGCCGCCCAAGCAACGTCAGACCTCGGTCCGCCCAGATCCAAAGAGGCCACGTTCACGGTAGCAGCTGAGGCGTTCTTGTGCCCGAGCGCAAAGCCGAACGATGTCAGGCACTGCCCAACGGCGGCGTTCCCCTCTTCGACGCCCTTGTCGCACGCACGCCGAGTGGGCGTCGCGGAGATCGAATCAAGAGCAGAAGGGTGGAAAATGCCAGTTGCATAGCGGCGAACCCGAAAGGCACATTTCCGGGATGCGCGAACAACGAGGCAGTGGTCACACACGCACCCGCCCTCTAGGCCTAAGCAAAGGCTAGCGCGGGTACCGCAGCCGTATTTACAAAGACTGGGGCAAGGCCGCCGAGGGTCGTGCCCCACTGTCTACCGACCTCACACATTCGCTCGGCTCGGCACGCCCGAGTAAGACCTGCGCGAGAGAGGGGCGTTGAGAAGGATGAACGTGGGTAAGAATAGTGACAAGAATAAAGGACTGGAACGAAGGGCTGGGGCGGGCTCTTGTGCGGGAAGTGTGCATGTGGTAGAAAGATTGGACCTTCCCGCCCGCCAGAGGCAGCTCCATTCTTAGTAAAGAAACGAGTACAAAGGATCCCTCTGCGCCGGCGACTCAAAAACTGTTCCAAAAGACCCACTCATTAGCATCAGGTAGATCTCAGTAGATTGGACCCCTTGACTTGCGCTTTGCAGGCTTCCTCTCCCCCCACTCGATCCAACCGACGCGGGAATCACTGGCTCCTAAATCGATCTATGATCCCTTAGCACCTCTTTCTTCCATCATGAATCAATTGTGTCTTCGGGGTCCTCGACGTCCTCGTTTGTAGCCAGCCTTTTGTGTGCGCATATTGCAACCAGACAGCGCGCGCAGCTTGAATCGAGTCCAACGTCTCTAAGGGAAGTTCTCATGGCCCGTCGCGAACCCTCGCCACCTCGGAAAAGGACGCGGTGTACCTTATCGTATGAATGTGACTCACCATGTCCACCACCGCGGCACTGCCTGTGCGCCTCGACATCCATGTTCACACCCAACGCAATCTCGGCGACATCCCTCCTCAACTGTTCCTCCTCCTCCTTCCTGACCCTCCGCCTGCTCCATTCCTCTTCCTACTCCTTCTGTCCAGCATCGTCAAACTCGTCGCTTCGGCCAACCCGCCGCAGCCCCTGCCGTAGTAGCGAAGTACTTACGTATACGTGGATGTGCTCAAGACCTCCTCGCATCTGGGGCGCGCGCAAGATGGAGAGGTCAGAGGGTGAGGATTGCCATAGCTCTATGCTTGCATTGAGGTTTTCTGGCTCACTCCTGGGCCGTCTGAACAGCGCTCCATGTCAAGCAGGGACGCAGCGAGACGGCCAATCCAATGGAATTGATCGTAGTTTATTCCTCTCTAAAATCCTTGTGGTCCCCTGCAGACTCCGAGCGCTCATACCAGCCCAGAGGCTCCCTCCTGCAGTTCGCCAATGGGATCCACGGCATCACATGGGACTCGCTCCTCCCTCGTTGTGGGCAGACTTCACCCGCTAAGGCGTGGAACATGCTGCTCGTCCTTGGTCTGTTTTTGACCTAGGTATCCAGCAGCCCTTGCCGGATGGCATAGAAAACGTCTAAAACCAACGTAAGGTCATCAGTGCCTACATCAAGCAGGGTCTTGATGTAGTCGTACAGGAAGAATTGTAGTCCTGTTGAAACGACGACAGAACGGGTGGTGTAAAAAGGGAACTGTAGGGACAAAATGAGCACAGGGCCAACCTACTCACCGATCACCAGGAAGAAGAAGACAGCGCGCGCAGGAAATCCCGCAAACAAGTTCAAGGGCCCGCCGTCGGAATCAAGCAATTCTCGCACGATCTGCCTCCAGTCTTTCGCCTCGCCATCCTCTCGAGATGAGGCTGATGTGAGCGTGAGGATGAGATCTGCGGGATGGGATACGAAGGCTCCAGCAATACCTGCAATCGCTCCTGCAAAGGCAGACTGAGGGCGATGGAGCAGACGAGAGTTGGCTCTGTCTGATGATGATTGCGTGAAAATGGGAAAGACATACCAACAAGAGTCCTAAAGTTCCAACGCCAACTTGAATCACTTCGTCGCCCAACAAGTGCGATACATTGATGAAATCTGCAATTCCACCTGCTGCCAGGTCAAATACAAAGAATTTTGTCACGGCAAAGGGTAATTCTCTCGACACGATGGGGTTAAAGGAGCCCCAAAGTGGCTTAATATCGTCTAATCGAAGACCTGTGTATACGACAGCCGTTGCAGTTGGCGATGACGATGAGGTTCCACTTGGTATGGAGCCTCCACCGCGTTTTTGCCTGTTCTGTTTCTTGGGTTCGGGTCGGGAGAAGAAATGGGTTTTGAGATGAGCATGACGATTGGAGAGTGGGGGCGACTCGGGTGGAGACTCACCACAAAGCTGTAAAACACATCTTTTACGCCCTCATCTTCGAGCTGGCTCATGGATCTGACCCGGAGTATCTCGAAGGGAGCTCCTGCAGCACAAGTCAGTAGCGTAGCGAACCCGGCTGCTGCTAACAGTAGGAACTCATTTGGCCCCGCAGCTGACTCATCGAGAAAGACTGCACTGAATGATCGTCGAAATAGCTCAGTGGCACCAAACCCAAACAAACCAAAGACAATCGATGTGATCAGAGTTATATCCGCGCTTTGAAACAGGGAGCGAGGTCCTCGCAATTCTACGAGGCTTTGAATCATTTGGGATGTGCCTACAGCGGGTTTGGAATCGGACGACGAAGAAACCTCTGCCTGCTTGGTAGACGCTTTCTCTGTTGCCAACTGAATCACCTCATCATCGTTTGCAAGTTGGATTTTAGTCTTGACGAGCTCCAGTGGATTAAGAGCCGTCCTAACTAAAACCGTGCAAATGGCCCCTGACAAGGCAAGTCTCAAATACTGGCTCGATGATAGCGTGAGTGCATTTTTGGTCACAGGCGCTTTGCCAATGCCCCCAAATAAGGGGTCGATAGATCGATAATTTGAAGACGGTGTGATATCTGATGGCGCAGGTGGGATTGATGGAATAGAGTAGTATCCGTTCTCGATGACATCGGAGCTTGCCTCGTCGCGGAACAAGGAGAATTGTGGACGAGCACTGAATGGCAGCAGAGCTATGGGATCTTCCTGGATGGCCCGCAGAACAACATTCCCAAGTGTGAGATCGTCCCGTCCTTTCCTAACGGCTTTTGTATCAATGAGGACTCCATTGTTTCCACTTTTCATTTGGGTAACACTGGCCAGTATAAGTTGATTCTCTTCATCTTCCTCTGTGCCCGGAGAGAGAATTGCAGGTGTAGCAAACCAGTCCGGATCTTCGGGCAAATCCAGGGACACTTTGGGAGGCTGGTCGAAGAGATACCCGCTACCTCCGTCAACAATGTCAATGCCAACAACCTTGTATTCAAGCTCTGCCACGGCCTTTGCCGGCTTAATTTCGGACTTAGACGATTTGTTTCGCAACTTCCTCTCCCGAATCTCCACACTGGGAAGGATGGGCTCTACCCCTTGCTTCGTTTGTCTTCCACCGTAGCCAAACCCAGGATTTAATACCACGACTTCAGATACGCTCCCATTGCGATCCAATATGGCGCCTGCCTCACATTGTCGAGTCACACCTCTTTGTTTGACTATGACATCTGGCGCTCTCGTATACCCCTGGCCGCCATCTATGACATTGATGCGAAGTATTCTCGTCGTAGGTCTCATTTGAGCGCGAATCTTAGCAGGTTTGTATTCGTCTCCCAGCGGTGCCGGAGGCTCCACTCTGATTATTTGGTCATCACCTCTGGCGAACCCTCCGCCAGAGCGGCTTGATGCCCGGAAGAAATCCCTCGCTTCTTCCTCATCCTCATTGAACACGTTGACTAGTTCGATTTCCGAAATGGTTCCATTGTCGATCTCACCCAACAAACCTCTGATTTCTTGCACGGGTTGCAATTCGGGTTTGGATATCAGTGAAAACAGGATTGCTAGCTGTTGCTTTTCCTCTGTGGAAGTATACCGGGCTTTGAGCAGGGACAACAAGTTCAATATCCCTTGCCTGGCCAAGTTCGTGGCTTCCCTCTCCGCCTTTCTCAATTTGCGTTTGGCCATCGACGAGGTTGGCTGCAGTTGTTTGTTGCTTCGGTTCTTAGGCAAAAACATATCCAGTGGAGAATTACCCCGATCCTCGCCCTGAACAGATTTCGCAGGCTCTGCGGCCGCAATCCCTGCCTTGGCCGCTGCGACGCTGGCGTAGCTTCCGTAGGGCCCCAGGAAGTAGTCTGCCAGACCCACCTCGACGCTTTCGGCAAATTCAGCAAATCTTTCGCTAGCAACGTCACCTTTGGCACTAGCATCCAAATCAAGATCATCCTTCACCGATGGCTTGGAGTTTTTCTTCCACCAAGCACTTGCGGCGGGATCAAATACCAACAAGAATCGAGCGAGATAGGTGATGAACCTGGTCTCGTAAACATTTTGAATCAATCTTGCGCTTTTGAGCAAACTCTGGTTCTTCCTACTCCTTGATTCCTTCTGTTCCATAGGTTTCAGCTTGACGCCCCTCGCGGCGGCGGAGCCTCCACCTTTTATCATTTCGTTTTTCGGTGAGAACAGTTCTCCGGTTGTATCGATTTCGGAGGCAGACGCAGAATCGGGCAATGATGTGGATAGGATTGAGAGAGAGAGAACCTGAAGTAGAGCAGCACGGCGAGATATTTCAGACGATACCAATGGTTGCGGATCGGAAGGAAGCAGCTCTTGGTTTTGGGACGAGCCCAAAGTTGTGTGTTGGGAATCCATCGCTGTTGTTGAGGCAACTGCGCTTGGGCTTCGATGATGATGATGACTGCATCTGGATCTTGCACCACGGCGTGAAATTCTGCTGCAATGGCTAATCGCGTGGCCGTGAAATGCCATTGGGGAGGCCGCGGGGAATCGAACTCTCCCATTATTAGAACGCGAGGCGTTAGAAGCGGATGCCTCGAGGGAAAGCAATAGTAGGAGCAAAAGAGGCATGAACGTCATCGCAAACGGAGCCATCACCGTCATCCTCAGCAGGTTATCCTTCCCGACGACTATTCGCGGAGGCCCCAGCAGCTATGCCTATCACAACGAACCACCAACCGAGTGGTCGAGTGGTGAACAATGATATCATGGCTAATGATGGAGCGTGCGCACCATCGGGGCGGCGGGCGCTTCCTCCAGCTTCAGTTTTCCTCAATATCCTACGATGGCACAGGCACCAATGCGTCATCGTCTCTTGCTATTATCGAGACGATGACGGACGCGCACGCGAGTCATATTAGCGATGAATACATTTTCTTATCTTTGATATGAAAAATAATCATTTGAATAATTATCGCAAATAATATCTCCAATAATTTTACATGATCAAAGCAATTTTGGCGCGCGTCCTCGTGATTGTCCCACTCTCCCAAGGAGTCACGTGACTCGTCACAGGGCGGAGGGACGAGCGCACTGACTCTTAGGCACGAACTCCTTCCTCTAACAAAATTTATTAGCAGAGGACGAATCACCCCCGAACATCCGAACCCGGCCGTCTGCCCGTCGTACGCCTAACAAGATCACTATCGTAACAAAATCGGACCATGGCGGCCGCCGTCCTTCCTAGGGCCCTCTTCGTCCCCAGGAAGCGCGATAGTCCAAAACAAGGTTAATGACGTCCATGTCGGTCTGGGGGCGGTGCGGCGCTGTGGCTTGGTGCGTGCGCGTCTCTTCGTCACGTTGTTGGCAAGTGCGTGGCGAGTGTGAGGAGCAAAGTCTCGTTTGTCGTCTTGCTCCCACTCTTCCCCATCATGGACACCGCGGCGGACGTCGTCCCCGTCGCCGCGGCCGGCGATGCGGCTTCTCCCCCCGTGGTGCCTCTACGATCGCCTCTACGGTCTGCTTTACGCTCCGCTCGACGTGTGTCGTCGTCCGCCGGCGCCAGCGGGGGGCAAGGAAGTCGTGTTCAGTTCGAGGACACGTCCTCTTCTCCCCCGTCGTCACCCGCGGCCGCGACGGGGACGGGGACGGGGACGGGGGAGATGTGGACGATCGAAAAGCGGCATCTCATCCCCATCATCGTGTCCAACGAACGAGGTCCCTAGGCAATAGAAAGTCATTCCGTCCCTCTCCTTGAGGTGGCGCTCGTCCCCAACCGCGAGCTCCCGTCCGAGATGTACAGTGCCCTCTGTGTCCCCAACGAGCCTGACGGCAAAGGCAATAACCAGCATGCGGCTCGGCTTCCCCGGGGCGAGGGGGGAGCAGGATGTCGGCGACGACGTCAACGGGCAATGCAGGAGGGGACGGGGGGATCTTGTTCGCATCGAGGGGTCGATTTCGTCTGTGGCCATCGGACGGCAGGGGCGTTCGGGATTAAGGGAACGTCGACACCTGCAAGCAATGGAGCCTTCGTCGCACCTCCCATACTCCTTCGTCGCCTGCTTCGTCGAGGGCATCTTCATCGCGGATGGTAGACGATCAACGCTTTGATGCGCCAATGCAGGAAGGCGCCCTTTCGTCCTTTGCAGCGCAGAGGATGTGGGCCGGACGACTGACGCGGGAACGAACGCAAACGCGGCACGGTGCGGCGCGGCGTGGAGGGGAGGGGAAAGGAGGATCACTGCATGAGGAGGATGAGGTGAGGGGCACGGGCCACATCCCTTCGAGTTCGAGGGTACCAAACGGACCTGTCTCGATGGGACTACCTTCGACGTCCTGACCGAGGCGTTGAGATCCTCACACGCCGAGCGTGGAATCACTTGGGTAGGACATGAGGGATGCAGGAACAGTGCTGATGCAAGCGGAGAGTGTGATTGTCCCAGTATTCATATTTATTATGTACCCAGTCAACACACTTGAACACATTCAACTTCTTCCATTCCTGACTATTACACCATGTACGATACCTGTCGATTTTCGAAGATATTGGTGCACCTGAGTAACTCTGGGTAATTTCAGCTACGTTATCACATAACATGTTGTGATAATGCCTGATGTTCTAAATATACACCTAATCAAAATAATAGCGATAAAGTGTTCAATTATTGGTTGAGTAAAACTAACATAATTTCAGTCATTGAAGCGCTAAATTGCATTAATCTCAGAGATAGCAAGAGCCACCCTAAATTAGACTCTATTGAGACATCTGCCTCAATAGGTGGGCACGCGGTCTCTATGAACCATATGACCTAAGGTTTCCCGCCATTTTTGCATCACGCAACAAGTTAGCAAAATTCTCAGACAGGCTCGGACCGCCAGGACCGGCCGGTGGCCGAAAATTTACTAGAGAGGCCTTCTAACAAACCATCATCGCCGAAGGCGTTGACGGCTTCAATGTCGCCGGCAGATTTCTTGGGCCTATGGACCGACGTCCTTCCGAACCAAGGTCCCCAACACCTTGACCGAGGTTAGGGTGATGTCGGCATTGTGGTCGGGCGGCGGTTGGGGGCGCTGACGCCCATGAACATGCAGGCACGTTTCGGGCCTTCGCCGCGTGCCAATCTTGCGAGTATTCTGACTTCGCCGCGTGTCGCATGCCAGGTGCAACCAATGTCTTTCATTAACATTAAGGACGGCGGACGACCACGAGGGACGGCATTGTCGCAAGGGACGGTGCCATCGAGCGGCGCCGGATCCGACGCTCCGTCCAAGGCAAAGTCGTTGCCCTTCAGGGACGAGGAAGAGGAGGAGGATCCCCCTCCTCCTCCTCCTCGTCCCCGTCTAAGGTCACGTCCACCAAGTCCAACGCCACCTCCTCCGCCTCCACCAGCATGGCCTCGATCAAGTCCTCATCGGATGACGACGACAAGGCCACGAAGGGGAGAGCCTGGGGCCACGTTGCCTCCCTAGGAACGAGGTCGCCGAGGTCAAGGCGAAGGCGTCGGCGCAGAGCGCGGCCAGCGCCAAGAGCGGCGGAACGGACGTGCTGGGGGGGAGCTTGGAGGAGCTGGTGGACTTCGATGGCGGCGGCGGAAACGACGACTTCGACGACAACGATAAAGGGGGGGGAGG
>JALLPA010000399.1:0-15629 GCA_036939895.1 Thalassiosira exigua
GGCAGGTGTGTGAAAGCCTCCTGGAGTATCTAACCCTCGATTGGGTTTGCCGGTATCCACCAGTACATAGTACGAATAAACAACAAATAAAGAAGAAGAAGATGGAGAAGAAGAAGAAGAAGAAGCTAGGCGCTTCAGCAAACTTCTCTTCGGGATGATATTACCCTTCCTATTACATTGTTTTGCAATATCTTGGCATGTTATCACTGAAGAAATTCTTGGATGTTCTAAATATTTAAGTTGTCTGCACCTCTTAATACCTTTGAGTCATCATTTTAAGTACGTAGATGGTTTTGTTCTTACACTACTTAACAAATTGGTACTAATATTTGTACACTCAAGCCATAATTATGTACACGTTTGTATGGATCTGTGTTGGTACTGATGTGTATTAGATACATTACCCTAGGAGTTTCACTCTTAATCTTTGGCTGTAATAAACTATCAACCAGAGTTTATTTTTGGAGTGCTGTAGCTGATAGTGAGTTGTTGTATTACTATGTTGTTGGATTTCATTACAGCTTGATCTTGCTATCTGAAACAGGTATTTGTTGATAATATGCAACATTGGAACATAACGGATGATTTTGAAACAAAAGATAAGTATGGAATTATGCATAACAAGTTGATCATCATATGTTGCTGTGCGCATGAGAGGCGCAATGCGTATCTTGTATCCACCGTTTAGTTTTCATTGAGTTCCGTTAGGCTATAGAGTTATCGTGACTCATAATATCCCGAGACATTTTTCTCATTATCATTCGTCTCTACGTATGTAGATCTTGGTCTTAAACATTTTAGAATGTTCATCATTATTCTTATAGGTCTCATGTATTCTTGCCCCCATGTCTTACTGAATCCCGTTTTATGGTGAGACAGATATCAACATCATGTAGTTTACGAATCTACTGCGAATTTGAGATTCCCTGAAGACAGGTTCGAGCATCTCTCTAACAAAGAGAGGGTGTTCGTTCACAATGAGTACCACCCAAACGGCATTTCCAAACACAAAGTCAGACTGTTCTATGACACCTACTTCAAGTAATTTTTTGACGATATGCTTGACATCAAGCAAACTACTGTGGCCTACTCAAGGCCAACAAATACCAGAGAGCTTGCTACCAAGGCCAAGCTGCATCAAGCCCCAGGCCGTGAAGCAAGTAAATTTTATCCGGAAAATCAGCAATTCCGCATCCCCCTTTTTATGTTAGCTTCCGATGCTTTGTAGCTCCAGTTCGACGTCAAAACAATTTCTTTCGTGTTTCATTTGAGTAAGAAAATAAACCCTACTACTTTGGGTAACTCTAATTGAGTCACAAACCGAGTTCCACCTGGAACCAGCCTGTGCCCCTCACCACCAACTTTGGCCAGGCCACCAATGAGACCATGGCATAATTCTGCTGAAGAAGTTGAATTGAAAGCGGCTCTGTCTGCCGCTTCGGATTTAGCCTAGTAAAACTAAGGACACCTTACATCCTCCCCTACGCTCTCCCCTTTAATGGATTACAAAAGTAATTGTGTGAGACTATTTATTTGCGTCTTACGAAATAGTGTTGACCCTCTCTGCATAGCAAACTGTAGAGTCAACCTTGTGGTCTGAAGTGAGGGCGGCTCAAGGAACACGTGTCTTTGATCCGTGAATCCCAAAGAGCCTACATCTTCCGACGTATGTCATATGTACAATTTCGACACAATAAGATTTAGGCAGGTTCAATAAGTAAATGTATGATACAATCGATACGGAGCCTTTGATATGATACCCTGAAAGACTTATGTCTTTGTTGCGGTTGATAGGGCAGTATCTAAGTACATAGGTTTGGCACAAAGTTCCACAAGCTTCATTTATGTATGCCAGTGGATATTAGTATAAGCCTGTTACATACATTAGTATTGTATCGAGTGATATCATACTATTATCTACAGATAAAGTATCTAACTCAGCTCTGATGCTAGACTACCTATGACAACCACAGATTGGTTTTGATCCTGCATAGCTCAGATCATACCAAAATAAATTTAAATTCTACGAAGCTCTACGCGCTACAGAGTACTATAATATTCCTACATATAGCTAGTGCACCGGCCACTCCATTTCAACGGACCACCGCCGATATTCGTTGCCAATTATTTCTCCGTGCCTTGCTTGCACGAGTGTGTGCATGTGCCATGCTTGCTGAAAATTGCGCGTCGATTGTGGCCAATAGACCTAGACTGCTCTATCGCTCCTTCCAGACTAACATTGGACACTAACTTTGAGACAAAGAGTTTTGGTTGGGAAACTCTGACCAGCTGAAACTCTTACCGAAGCTGCCCCCCCACCCAAATCCCAGTCCCAAGCCTGGGACCAGTCCCAAGCCTGGGACTGGAATCTTCACCCAAGCAGTGAGTGGGAGGGCCAAAACGCTACGATAACCCGGCTTAAGTGTTGGTCGGCATTGTCGTCCTTAGCTGAAGCACAGAGCAAAAGAAGAATGGGAGACATGTTGGTGCTGCTGCCTTGCTCTGTTGACGACGCCATGGTGATGGGTTTACTGCCCTCTATGCTGTTCTACATCCCTCTTGCCTCGTGACTCCCCTGCAGCGAGTCCCACCATTCATACCGGCCCACCACCCCAGATGGTTGTGCGGTATTACAGTATTCTCATGACATATCATCCATCGATTGTGGTTAATGGACCTAGGTTGCTCTATTGCTCATTCTAGACTAACAACGGACAAGGACTTTCGGTTGGGAGTCTCTGACCAGCTTGAATTCTTACTGAAGCCCCCCCCCCAACCTCAGTCCCAAACCTGGGACTACTGGAACCTTCACCCTTCTAGCATTCATAGAATACTATGCCATCCCACCCTCTTTGTGTCTTTGGCCGTCCTCCTACGTGGTGTGCAGGCAAGTCTGTGCCGGTACAGGACTGATCAGCGCGTAAGAGTTCAGTGTGGGTTGGTGTGATGATTTGGGGGCAACGAACAAAAGATGTCCGGTTGTTTGTAAGTGTGGAAAATGAAAAATGCAGTTCCTGCACACTCCTCCCTGAGTGTGCCGAATTCAGAAGATCACCAATCCCCAGCAATCTTCATGGGTCACTGTGCCCTCCATGTTGGTGAAGTATACAATTTTGCTCATGGCCAAGGACATACCTACCGTGAATGTGGAGAGTTGTTGCTGGATGTATCCCAGAACGACGGCGATTTGGGGGCCCATCGCTCCATCTTCTTATCTTCTTGATCTTGACGTCTGAATGCCTCAATAGCTTGAGGACGCATGCCTCGCCCGAGCACAGCGAGTGCATGTCGATGCGGTCGATGGTAATGCCCCACTTCTCAGGGTACTTGAGCACCATCGCTCCGAATTCAAGTGCCTTCTAGAGCTCAGCGTCTGCCATGTGGTCCTCGCCGAGATCGTCCCAGCAGTCGCACAGCACTGTAGTGCCCAACTTGGCGTGTTGCCAAATGTGTACGGCGCGGCATCCCAGTGCCCTTGGTGGGCATGCAAATGCTGCCCCATCCAGTGCATGGTGATGTATACACGCCCCTGCATGTCCATTCTTCTTATTCGAGATGCGGAGGGTTGCGGCATCAGCCTTCAGGATCTCATCATCTGAGGCATCCGAGGGGAGCAGTACCATGTTGCCGTCCTCGTTCCGGTAGAAGAACGACGCGTCTATCAGCCGGAAGTGTATCATTTGCTTCCTCTTCTTCCCTTTCCGCTTCCCTCGTCGCGGATATGTTGTCGTGTGCTCGCCCACATGCAAGAGGTAGTAATACCCGATGCACGTGAGGTCCCCTATCGCATGCATTGCCTCGAACTCCGTCCTCTTGTACCCATGGAGGCAGACGAAAGTTGGCAAGTCGTGGTGGCATATGCATGCCAGCTTCTTTTTGACCGGTGGGTCAAAGTTCTTCCACCCCCCACAAGCATGTGCTGGATGGGGGCGAGGTAGTCGTTGCTTTCTGCCGCATTCAGGGGTCACCTACCTTGGTCCAGCGCGATCGTTGTGTTGACATACCCGGGTTGGCGGGTCGAAGGGCGGCTAGCGGTGACGGGCCGTTTCTCGTCGTCCTTGGCGGATGTATCCTGCGAAGGACATGGCAACTCGGCAGACTTCCTCATGCTTGCTGCCGCCCCCGAAATATTGGCAGTAGGTAGGTCTTCCACTCAGGCCCAAAATTTCTCCTGATTGTTAGTAGTCGCCTCCATGCGGCCATTGACGATCCCGCAGTCAGCAGTTTGAATGTGACTCGCAATAACATTGTGGACTGAGGTGGAGCCCGCTCTGGCAGTTCTTATCGGGTAAGGGGAAAGTTTTGTTGAAAAGGTGAGAAAGTTGACGTTTTCAAAGTGCCATTCGGCTTTGTAGCCAAACTATTGCGATGGGATATCCCCCAAAGTGGTTCCGTTCGCCCGCCAGGTGGGGGGTCACGAGCGGGGACACTCGTGTTGCACGCATACAAATTGCCAGCACCCTGAGAGAACTATTGGCGACGACCGAACGTTTCAAGGTGCCCCTTGTCTGCCACAAGAGACCGTAGCCCAGTTGTCACTACACACTCCCACGTGTGCATGACGAGTTGGCGCATTGGCTTCCAGCACCAGCCAGCCTAGGACTTCCGCGATCATCTCCAGGTTGGAGTTTGTTATGTCGCCCTCGGGGTTTTTGGGGGTGGTGAGCCTCTTGACAACCTCCTACGGCCATTTCACACACCAAACAATGGGGACAAGCTTGCCCTTCGCTGGGAGCCACACTCCTCCCACGCCCTCGACCGAGTCATCAGGGGTGCCTTTGGAATCGGCTTCCCCTGGGACCAGCTCGCGCATGGCCTCCCTGATGAGTTGACCCCAGTCTTGCAGGGCCAATTTTGCCTTTGGGGCCAGTAGCCACACAACGAAGTCCATGTCATGAGACAGTGGATTGAGCCGAAGAGATACTTGCAAGCGGGGATGCTGATCGAAGCGTGGCAGAGCTTGTTGACCGGCTGCTGAAGGTGGTTGAATGGTACCTCCGTTTCATTCGCAGGACCGCTTTGAGTTCGACCAAGATGGCCTTTTGCTTGCTCTCAACGAGCTCCGTACACCAGGTGGCCCCGTCCGTCATCCATCCCAAGATCTCTCTATGCATCCCCCAGAGCCCCTCTCCTTTGAGCAGCTTCTTGAGGGAGATGGGGTCTTCGCCCAAGTGGCCTGTGATGGCGGGTGGCGCGGATACGCTGTATATGACGTGGACGATTGCCCTGCTGCAATGCCACAGTATTATTACGCGTACCTCCTCAGCTCACAGATCGAGGATTTCAGATTGTTCCTAACCAACTCCTTACTTATCACCACGGAATATGAATCAATATGAAGATGAAGACCCCACGGTCCTGGCAAGTCCTGTACCATAATCAACACATTTTTAGGGGGCCCTCCTCCTGCTCTCCTTCGCATGCACTGGGACGTGGCATGTGAGTCGCGAGTGCGTGTCTTCTGCATCCATCCACAGAAGATGAATCCCACAAGGCAGGGAGGGCAATGTCATAATGCCTGGTCCACATCGCTGTGACAGCCACGTGTAGCATAAACACCTTCTGAGACTAACCGAGGTAAGTCAAACACAAATCAAGCCCAAAGGACGTGACAACCCCCCAAGAAGTACGGCACTTGGCTGACCTTGGCGACAGACCGTCGCCCACCAGTGTGTATCTTCCCAGGTACACTGCAGAGTAGCTCCAGGTCATCCAAATTGCGCTTTAGCAGCACGGGGACTCGTGGTTTCGCCGGAAATCACCAAGTGCTGATGCGACACGAGGATCGCAAATATGCCGAGGAGGAGATTGCGGAGACGTGCCAATTTTTGGCAGTGTCGCCATTGACTCCAGCAACCCTCTTTTCCTATAGAGGAGCCACTTCTACAGGAGTCTTCTGACCATCAGAATTGTGGCCACATGGTCGTTCCATACATGACAGACGAAAATCAGCCAATTTAGGCGGTTAAATTTAGCTTCCTGGTCCGATTCAAATTAAATAATTTGATCCGTTACTAACAGTCTACCACCACTCACCACCTCAGACAACACCATACAAAAAGATCGACATGACAAATGTAGCGGGGCAACGCTCGATTGACGCTCGATCACCGAGGGCCCGTTGAAAGTGCTGCATGGCACGACCGCGCCCCATGCCACCCATCAGCCGTTTCAAATCGGCCACACTGACAGCCATTGAGCTAGCAGTCTCATGGCACCCAAAAGTCCGATTTAGCGATCCATAAGAGTTCAAAAATCAGTCATTCTCTCATCATCCACATGGATGGCTGCGACCAAATGCCGCTTCTATGTGAAGTTCAAAGGAGCCAATGCCACAGACCCACCCTGACCCCTGACCCAGCAGGCCAGCAACTGCCAGCAATCCCCAGTCCCCATCCAGTAATCCCCAGGAAAAAGCTGTTCGGACCATCCAGTCCAGGCGGAAAATGGATTATGAGCAGTAAGACAATATATCGATTTGTTTGTTTATTTCTTCTTATTATTCTCATTTGTTATTTTAGTTCCATTACGTCAATACTTCAAATCAATTTACGTACCCTTTGTCTCGAAAATCGAAGCAAATCCTCCCCCCCCCCCCGCATTGGTCCAATCCCCAATCCCGCATCCGCGATTGCCCTACCCGGGACGGCGCCATCACCCCAACCATTCTGCCGAAAGACCGACGGGGAATAGCTCCATCCTTACATGCATGAGTAGCGGCGCAGGCGATGGCATCGGCGGGGGTGTCGCTGCCGGCAGAGGCGGCGGTCGTGGCGGCGATGGCACCCATCGAAAGAATTCCAAGAAATTCGGAAAAAATCTCAACAAATTAACCAAGGCACCGGCGGCGCCCCCCGTGCCCCTTTCCGCGGGGGGAGGAGTGAGATCGAGTGGGTCGTTTCGTGGGTCTTCGTCTAGTCGCAATGGGCTGTTGTTGCTCTCGACGAAGGCGAAATCCAGCGGTGGCGGCAGCGGGCTACTAGTACCAAGTGGCGGCAGCGGGCTGCTAGCACCAAAGACAGCCCACGATGCGCTTCTGTTATCGGCGGGAGGGGGGGGGGGGGGGGGGGGGGACGGCGATAAAAAGCCGATTGACGCGTGGGGAGTGGGGGAGAAGAAGCAAGCGGCTCCCTCGCCCGAGAAGAAGGGGGAAGAAAAGGCAGCGGGCGATCTGAACCACAAGCCCGAACCAGTTTTCCCCCGGGGAGATTCATTTCCGCAGCAGAGGTCTTTGAGCAGTGGTCGTCCCTCCATGGGCGATGGGTCTGATAGGTTTGGAAGGTTCGACCAGAGACCTTACGGTAATAGTCGCGCTATGGGCGACATGACGGAGAGGGTAGGTAGGTTTGACCAAAGACCCTTAGGCAGTAGGCGCCCGGTCATGGGAGAAAGGGTTGGGAGGTTTGACCAAAGACCTTTGGAGAGTAATCGTCCTGGTATGGGTGACATGGGAGAAAGGGTTGGGAGGTTTGACCAAAGACCTTTGGAAAGTAACATGGGAGAAAAGGTTGGGAGGTTTGACCAAAGGCCCTTGGACAGTAGGCGTCAATCCACGGGGGAAATGGCAGAGAGGTTAGGGAGATTTGGCCAAAGGCCTTTAGGCAGTAGCTATCCAACCACGGGCGATATGGTAGAAAGGCCAGGGAGGTTTGACCAGCATAATTTGGCCAGTGGCCGTTCTGCTTTGGGCGAGGCAACTGAAATGGTCGGTAGGATGGCGTTGGATAAGCCTGACTCCCCGGAGAAACATGTCGCTGATTCCCCTCAAAAAGTCATCCCTTCACCCCAGAAGCAAGCTCCCGAGTCGCCGGAGAAAGCTGAGTCACCCAAGGAAGCTGTTCCAGAAAAGGATTTGACAAAGGAGAACGACAATGATGATGCAGGCAGCAGCGCTGCTGAGCCAAGTCAACCACAAAAGGAAGTTGTCAAAGATGAGCAAGTTGAGTACATGTCGAAACTGGCCAGAGAGCGCTCAGAGAAGAGGCGGTTGGAGGAGGAGGCCCGGATGGCTGCTCAAAAAGAACGCGCTGCTATGCGTTTGCGAGAATTGGAAGAGAAACGGCGGGAGTTTGACGAGAAGAGGGTCGAGGAGAAAAAGAAGCAGCAGCTGGAGGAGAGGAAGCAGCAACTTGAGGAGAGAAGACAAAGGATCGAGGTGAGGAAGCAGCAGCTTGAGGAGGACCGGAAGGTCTCAAGTATTGTGCGGAAAGAACTTTCGAAGCCTCAGGTCATTCTAGAGCCACTCGGAAAGTCAAAGAAGGACGCATTGGGATCTTCGTCAGTCAAAGCAACGCCTCAAAATCCAAACGCAGAGAAAAAGGTTCGGACTTTGTTCGACCCTGATCGACCCTTCAGCTCGCTTGTTGGTGGAAAAGCAACAAAACCTGTTGTGGATAGCACCAAGAAACAGGAAGACCGCCCTAGTGAAAGCCCAAAGAAGCCTTCATCTGTTGAAGCCGCACCTTCGCCTCATGCCAAACAATCTGGTCCTCAGCCGACTGAAAACAACAAGAAGGACGAACCGCCACAGCCTCAGGTCCAAATGGTCAAATTGAGCAACCTTGATGACCTTGACCGTGGAGAGAGGGGGGGAGGTCAAGGTGGTCCGCGTATGTTGTTCGATCCTACCAGTGGTTCCATGGTCGCGGTGAAGTCTAGGGATGAGCCCAAATCATCTTCTAAAAAGGCAAAGAAAAGCGCCCAGAAGTCTCCCCAAAAACATTCGGACGAGGTGAGTAAGGTCATCGCTCGACGTCCACTGGAGGCTGGCGCAGGCAACGAGGAGAGTTCAGACGCCAAACCAACGCGCGGCAAGCAAGGCAAGGGGAGCCGCAAAGATGATCAGGCGACTCATCAGAAGAACAAGAAATCCGTGGATAATAAAGTGCGACAGCAGCAGACTCCCCGGAAGCGGTTCCCCCGAACATGTGGCGTGCTCTACAAGGTGGATAAAAGTGGCAACTTTGTCAATGCTGACAGATGTGAGCCGGACAACGGATATGGCTCCCACCGCGTCCCCGGAGGCAAAGTGAAAAATCCCTCTGGCTATGCCAAATTGCTGAAGCAACAAGAAGAGCAAAAGACTGCAAGCCAGTCAACTGATAGTAGTGGCATAGCTACAGAGGGATTTTCATTCCGCAATGATCCAGGCTTTCTTCAACACCAGACAGACTTTGAAGCGCAGCAGCAGAAAATTCTTGAGGATGCTTGGGCCACGTTGGTTGAGAACGAGGAACCAAAGGACGATGGGTCAGCGGAAGATGCAACAGAAGATGCGCCGAAGTCCAAGTCGGGCGACGAAGAGTATGCTGCCGCGCTGGCCATTAGTCCGGTGAGTCTCATTTTCATTTGAATCGAAATGCTTGGCGTTGTCTGTTCTAATAGAATGATCATTTACTTGCCTGCACAAATCAGTCGATGATTGGGCTCAACTTTGACACAAGCGACACCTTGGATTCTGTCATGCTACCTCCAGCCATCAAACCCACTGCAAACTCCTCAGACGAACCTATTGACCTTGCCAAGTTTGCCTTGGAAGTGGCCAGCAGTGCCAGCGCAGCAAAAGCAAACCCATTTGGCTCGCTCGGTGTTGGTCTGTGGGGGGCCGGGGCGCCTGGCGCTTCGACCCTTGGTGACCTTGGCGCATTGACAGGCTGGGATGCTGCTCCTTTTGCGGAAGCCGAACAATCGTCTGTTCCTGGGACAGCGGGGCCGAATGGCAGTAACTCACAGGCATCAAAACTACACCTATGGGGATCCAGTGCGTTAGACGCATTAGATGATGCTGGCATTACTGCATTTGGAAACAATCCAGACACACCGAAGGGGACAGATTGAAACGAAAATTTGTTGGAATCTAGAACGCTGTCATCGGCCAGTCACTCTGTCCGATGAGACGCTTTTCGCGGCATCGCGTTTTAGTTCCATGCACCCCAAATGTCTGGACATTGTTTGGCTTTTGACATACAAGAGACAAATGAAGTCCGATTACAGGATCATGTCGCTGGTGGTGGTCAGCTTTGATAAGCACCGCTGACAAGACCCGAAAAAACTCTTTTGGGCGTTTGCATGGCTGATGGGTGGCAAACGGATGATTCCGTAGACTGCAGTCTCTCTTTTGGATGCTGAGCGACCTCGCATCGATATTATGACGCTGATTCCAAGTGATCTTTCATGACACGATAAATTATTATGAACTGAGTTTTGTACTCCCCAGCGGCCACCTTTAATGAGTTATTTCAGTTGTCACTAAACAGGTTTCTATCACAAATAATGTGCCTTCCTAACGTTATGAACAAAATGGGGGATTGGAATATTTTCCTTTGGAGAGTGAGGGAATCCAGAACATTTCCTAAAATTATGACGAAGTACTGTCCTATGTTAGTGCATAAAAATTGATAAAAATTATTAATTTGAACATATTTATGCACTAAGTAATACTATTTAGTCAGCATATTCAACAGTAAAAAGAGGCTCCCCGTTTTCGAGAGAGAGCTGCGTGAGGCAAGCAACCGCACCAAACACCTCCTGGTGCAGCCGAAGATCGTGGCAAAATGCTGCCCTCAAAATATTCCAATTTTTGAACCTGCGGTTCACTGTTTCGTGCCGCATCCGAACGCGGGCTGACACCTCGTCATCTACAAGCGGGGGGCACTTTGCCAACGGAAAGCTGTTACGGTACCCCATGTCCACCTCGACTCGCCCCCCCTCCTCCAAATCCCCCACCAGAGCACCCTTAAAAATCATTTCATCGTTAAACTTCCCGCACGGGAATGGCACAGCCCCACCTCATACCACAAACCACACTTTTTAAACTTGTGCGAATAAAATCCTGGCCAATAACTCATGGCTAGGAGAAAATTCGCACCGTCAACCAACACCAAGCAGTTGTTGCCCCTATCTCCGATTTTCCTATTTTCGAACAGAATCCGAAAAGGAGCAAAGCAAAAAGTGTGAGTAAAGCTTTGATTGTCGTGAGTTTACATGCCATTTCTTACCACATAATAGTTGAAATCGTACAATTCGTTGATGTACGGTTAGATGTATTTTCGGACCGTTTTGGGTTCCTGATTGCCACAAATGAGGCACAGTTCTGCCTCATTCCTTCGGTAAAGGCACATCAACACAAGTGCCCACAAGTAGTGGACAAACAAGTGCTCAGGAGGGAGCAAATTGTTCTCCGCCATGCCCTTCCAGGCCGCGATCACAACAACGACTCCAGCACCAAAAATATCGGAAGCATTTGTNCCCCCCCCCCCCCCCCCCCCCCGGCCTCAAAGTTCCGAGTTTCCCCCCCCCCCGGGGAATCAGTGAATCAGCTCCTTCCCCTCGAGGTACGTATCCTCGATGGACGGATAGTCGTTTGTGGCCATGTTGTCGTTCAGTTGACAGAGCAGCAACACAATAAATACAGCAAACAGAGATTGAGAAATTGTTGCTCTTGCGGAGCAACAATTGGTCTCACGTCCGGGCTACTGATGGGCCGGCACTGAGGTGGAGCCGGAAGCACACCTCCCCTCCCTCTTTCCCTCACTCGCCCCCCCTCTTCCCCCACACATCCCCACCGCATCACCACATCACCGCTCCGAACGCACGGACAAAATCTTACCATGACGTTGATGGTATCATCCGTGCCGGTGATGCTGATAAGTCACTGACACCTCTTCCAGCTGTCGGGCCACGTCGCGCCCAAAATGCCGTCATTGACATCCTCGCCTTGCATATGATGTTGCTGTAGTATGACAGGCAAGGATGCGCGGCGGTATCCTCCACCTCGACGTAAACGGAGGACGGAGCACGTCGTTGTTTGTAGTATGACAATGAAGAGAGAGCGGAGCATGTGTGGTCACAGGTTTTCATACCAGTGCAAGCAACGCAAATAAATGCGTATTTTTATCACATGGTCAGACAGTCTCCAGTTGAAAAATACATTTTCGATATTCTATTTTAGCCCTTTAAGGTATAGTTATTAAAATAAAATATTATTTTTCAGCATAGTTCGTTGGTAACTATTTATCTACTTGACAAAATTGCCCAATCACAACATTACTGATTCCTACACAGACAGGTGTGTAGAAATACGGTAGCGTGACTCCAAAAACATTCAGAAAATCAGTATTTGGAATGATTACCAGGATTCAGTATGTATTACCAGGATTCGGGATGCGTGACCAAAATTCGGGATAACATTCCAGTATTTGGTTAACAATATGTTCCTATTCCTACATAGCATCACCAGTATTCGAGGTCATTTCAGGATTCGGTATTATGTTCCAGGATTCAGGATTACATTCCAGGATTCGGGATTACATTCCAGTATTTGGTTTAAAGGGACTGAAACACATATTTTTCACTCGTAAAGACCATAAAAAGAAACGGCCACACTCTTCATAATTTTCCAAGACAACCATGTCGTGTTGGGGTCCGGACCAGGATGAACTACTTTGGGACCTCTATCGCGACGGATCGATCGACCCCAACAACAACGACACCCAGTACTGCTTCCAGACCACCCAGACATTCTTCCCCGCCTTCGCCAACGGAAAATTCGACCACGTTGTCCGGTGTTTCTGCAACAAACTAGCCTTGCATCTCACCAACTTGAGCAGCAAGCTGCTGGGGATCGCCGTCAAAGACATAAGTTTCGAATGATTTTTAGTTCATTTTAGCCTTTATCTCACACCCGCGTTGATTCGTCTCAGGCCTCTTTGAAGACGATAGTGAGCATGACTCCGACTTCAATCTCCTCGACGGCCTCAACGACCCCAACAACGAAGACGACCTCGCAGGTTTTGAAGACGAAGAAACTCTCCCGAAACTTAGCAATAAACGTTAACGTTTTTGACGATATGATAAACGAAGCTCTCCTACTGGACAAAGTTTTTGTACTGAAAAATGCAGTTTTCCCTTGCTCTCTTATTAAAATTGCCCACACCAGCGAAGCGGAATAATCTGGTGGTCATCTCAAACAAGCAGCACCTGTGGGCAGGGGGACCCACGGCACACCAGAAATTAGGAAAACCTACTGGGAAAGTTGGGCGTCAATGTGACCCCCCTCGGGAAGTGGTATGCAAGGAATAGCACACTGGGGTTCCGGTTTCCAGCCGTTTAAAATTTAGATCAAAAATCAAAACCACGAATTCTTCATGCGGAGCTTGACGTGATTAAGTGAATTTCAACGAGCCCAATAGGAATTACTATCCCCCGGAAGCGAAAATGAAAACCTTCTTCATTTTTATTTTAAAAATTCGAAACTCCAATTGCGCCGACCAACAACATCATCCCAACATTAAAAAGAACTCATTGATCCACGATCCGTTGTGGCTGCGCCGATACCGTTGCCACACCGCTGCATTGACATCTCTGCCTTTGTCGTCGCCTCTTCCTCTTCGTCCGTTGCCCGTCACGTTGCCCATTGCCTCCCATTGACATCGCTCTCGTTGTCGTCAGCCCTCTGGCCACATATTTGCAGATATTTTGACACCTTTTTTGACCCATTTTGGATTGTGCCGGATAATATTATCTGAAAGGAACTGATTTGTTTCTGCGGTGTCTAAGTGAGTCCTGTGTAATAAATAGTCCCAGCCTTCAGGGACTTCCAGGTGCATAGGTACCTGGTACGCAATTAGATAAACAGATAATTATTCGGATTAAGTGAAAAAAACAGATATGTGGCCAGAGGGCTATTTGTTGCTGTTAGTTCTTCCTCTGGTTGTTGTCTCGTCCCATCGTTACCTTTGCCTTTACCTTCCTCGTCATCGTCATCCTTTGCATCAGTCCTTTGCTGCTGCTGTATTCGCCGTTGCTTTTGCCGCCGCCTGTTCGAACGCGTCACCACCCGATGCCGTTGCCTCCTCCCCAAATCGCCGCCACCTTGCGAAATGGCATCGGCTCTCAAAACGTCACCCCCTCGCGTTAATGCCATGAATAAATGCTACCACGTGAACCGACACCGGTGGGCAAACTAGGGGTACTGTCAAGACACCGCTGCCTCCCACTCTTGGAAAACACCTTTCACTGCCATCTTGGAGGCCTCTTTGGCGGCGCTCCCAAATTGACAGCTCAAAAACCAATTCCACTTTTTCACTTGCGAAACAAGGTGAGTCAGCGATCGGGATGAATCATTGCTCTTGCTGTGGTATTTGTTTGCATCTGACCAGTGTAGAAGGGGGAAAAGACAACATGAAAAGAGGGTGGGGAGAGAGGGGAAATAAACTCAAGGCGGTTCGCGGAGAGAATAGACATGGCAAGGGCAAACGGGAAAGGATATTGATCAGAGAAGAATGGGGATACAGTGCCAGGAGATGGGGGCGAAGGAGAAATTAGGGCATATGGCTAGTTTTCTTGATGTGCACACCCAGGGGATCAAGGCGAGGGAGTTGGACAATGAGGATGAGGGGAGAACCTGACCAGGGATGTAATCGGTTGTAGCGAACTTGGCACAACAACAAATAGGTTGGGCTTGCAGATAGCTTAAAAGAAGCTGCTGTGCACTCGAAGGGCACATTTTTGTATCATAAACTGGATACGTGTCTTCAAATGTTTATTTTACCCCCATCCCTGGCTCCGTTGCCTTAGTTTAGATAGTCCGTTTGGACACCTGGACCACCCACTGAAACTACTCTGTAGCCACAACGCAGTTATTTCTTTTTTTGTTACGTGTGTAGGAATTAAATATAGATTTCTCACCACCCGACATAAATCGTACCTCAAGTTTATCTCTATTGTAAGCTAATTTAGTACATTTTGGCAATGCTGATCCAGAAGGCTTGCATCCGATTATTATGGATTTTGTGCGTCACGTATGCCGCAAAAAAAATCCAACGCCACTCGAAACAATCAAACCATGGGATCCGATCCACCAGTAGCGCACACCCTCCATGAAAACCCAATAGAAGAACATTTGAGCGTGGCATTTTTGGCATGCACGTCGCAGACCCATCGACGAGCAAGGTCTCCAAAAATGTCACACTGACACTACAAGGCGTCGCGCTGGAGTACTTGCGCTGGCACAGGTCTCACTTTCTTTACGGTACCTTTGTAGATAAACCGCACACAACCATCATGACGAGTGAGAGTGAGAAAGCCTTCTGCGATGTCGCCCAGGCAGCACTTGTCACCTTTATCAAAGGTACCGTCAGCATAATCAAGCAAGCTTATTGGTTCTCAGTTCGTGGTGAATGTCTCATGCCGCTTTGCATGCTCACGACAAAGGAGTATGCAAGCCTACTCTTAGTCGCATGCCTTGTCTCCTTCGAGAACGTACAGCGTCCGCCCCACATAGAACACCGTTCTCCTCACGCAGATGTAGAACATCGTCCTCCCTATGTAGAATGCCGCCCTCCTCGCCTGATAGGGGGTTTCATCTTCCATGATCGAGGCTACAACACACAAGCCGGGGATACTCATTCAACAAATGCAATGTCGGGGCCTCTTCTCTAGGTCCTCATTTCGCCGCGATGTCGGGTGCTTTAGCTCATGGGACTCCCAAATTAAAAGCATGGTTCCGGGACATCTTGGCATGGCTGCTGCCCGCAGGCCGCTCACAGGATCGAGATTTTAAGTCAGTTTAGTTCACCGTAAGTATCGGCTCATCTAGCGGAAAGCTAGTAAAATTGACAGGCCGATAG
>JALLPA010000400.1:0-15613 GCA_036939895.1 Thalassiosira exigua
GGCGCGGGGCCCCTACCCCGGCTCGGCGCAGACCCGCGGGCGCTACATAAGAGAGGACGTGCGCGCATACTCAACAAGACAGGGAATCCAAGTTAGCGATAATTTTGTAACAAATAACCTCATTTTCCTGTTGAGACGTCATACGCACGACATATGTACGCATTATCGCTGGAATTATTTAAAATCCCAACGGACGGAAGGCGGCCGGCCGGCGCTTGGGATTTTTGTGTTGGAGATTTTTTTTGGCGCGCCGGTGCGAGTCGTGTCATCGGCTTCAGCTCGGACGTTCGATGGGACATGGGACGCGCTTCCACGTAGGAATGGGTAGCGGATTAAATGACGAGAGCGAACGGAATGTATGGACCGTTGATTCGAAAGTAGGAATCGGTACAGACGCTCTAATGTCGAATGTCGAATTTGGCGACAAAATTGTTTTCGTTGGCGATGATATGATCGTCCGATGTTGAAAACTAAACTTTGAGTTCAGAGGGAGCTGTCTGGCTGGATAGTCGTTGGGGAGGCATGCAGGAGAGAACAAGAGGGTCGCAATGGTACGAACCCACACTTGGCGATGCAGAGGTGAAACATAAAGTTCAATCCGATGTGGATGGAATACATACTCATTGTGTACAATGGTGAGGGAGGCAGCCGACGTCTGCAGTGACAACCACAGCGAGCGGAGAGGATGAAGGTAGGACATAGTCCTCGGCTAAAACAGTTCGTCCATTGAGAATGTGGCCTATGGCTGCTCCAGATTCCAGCAGTTCATAAACAAATTGGAACCAATGTACCTTTGATCTAGCCTCTCGGTCATTGAATGCATTGTTTTCATGTATTAAGCTCATAACAAGTCATTTGTAACATAAATGACATCGAAATCTGGGGGAAGTGATTGTAAATAAAAGTGATGACAGAAAGAGCGGCACCTGGATGGCATGGGAAGATGTTTAAAGCAGCAATCCTCGAGGTTCTGTTTTGTAATACAAGCAATCAAAGCATTGTGTCAATGTCAACCTTATGAACTTGGAATGAGGATTGACAAATCCTGATATTTAACAGTTGAATATCATCAATATTAAAAGTCCTCGTCTGAGTTGAACTTTCATCGCACTACCTGGGTACACCCTGTTGTTTTTGCCGTGAAGCTCACTCTCGTAGCATATATTTTGGAAGCATTCATCCTTGCTTCCCTTAAAAATTAACGTAGGAACTAGTATTAAAACATTTCAAATTTATGCCTGCCATCATTGACCACTTTACCTCAAGCTCTTGCTTCATTCGTCTCCCTCTCCCTTTCGTCCACGACGTCGGCCACTGATGGGCATTTCACCTCACAATGGCAGCATACAGCTGCCAATCTGTGGCTGGTGAAGCTGGTGTTGGTATTCCCTTCATTGCTAGGAATCCGTTCAACAATGGCAATGCCCGAGATGTTAGTAGGGCAGTTCTTTCTTCGTCGTCTTCCTTGCCACCTCAACTGGGTGCGTTTAGAAATATGCGTCCACGTTGACGTTGAGAGAATAGGGGGAAGAATTGTCCTCCCATGAACAATAAGAGAGCCTCTCGGGGAGAGACAATGACCTCTCGGTGGGGGGTATGACTTCTCTCTGTCATTATAGCCACATCTCCTTCCGCTACTACTTCAGTCTGGTTGACGTGAAATTGACAACAAGAACAGAGAGAATGAGCCGCAACCTGACAACCATATTCTCTCCCCTCCCCGTGACTTCTATGCTCCTGACTTCAACTCCCTCTTTTCTGATGAGGATGACCTTGATATTGCCAAAAGTTGACTTCGGCTGCATGAGTTGGTCATATGAGAGATTCCCCTGCCCTTGCAGACCTGGGCCTGGGATCCCCATGCAACGCCCCCACTTAGTAGGTATAAGAATCTAATTGGGATTGCGCAGATAAATCCAACTAATATTGTGTCCAAGTGGCCATAGGATACTTATTGGTTGATGAGCTGGATACGGAGATAATATCCAGTGGCCGAGTATGGCTTGATGTTTGATATGCAAGAATCTCCACACGTACTGACATGCACGAATAAAATGCTAACTCTACAATTCTCCACGAATTGTATCTATGATACTTACGCGTGGTGAAGTAGGTCTTAATGCTCATAAAATATTGAAATCGATCTATCGCAACATCCTTTCTACTTTGTTTCGTGTCTTGTTCAACTCTCTTTTTCCATGCTCAACCTTGTTCAACCCAAGGTCGTGCACCCCATACCTACCCGTGGGAAGGGTGTTGCTTCACAATATATATAAGTGCAAACTGTCTCGCGATACGTGCCAGTGGTTGGCAAAGGAAGTTTTGAATGGGGGGGTTGTTGTCTCAATTCTACAAGGTCAATGGTCTCCTCATTTCTCGGATTCGTGGATGTAGAAATGACCGCCTGGTCTCGCTGTCTGGTGCATGGTCCATGACGTTGCAGTGTGGTGAGTGTAGATGGTCTCAGGGCAGCTCAGGATGAGATTGGTCTCCCGATTGGCATATGGGTGTGACCAAAACATACTATGCATAGCTGTGCTGGCATCTCTGATGCATTCTGCAGCACAGATGTGCATATGGTTGGCCGTCAAGATTGCATCAACAAGAGTAGCAGAACCCGATGACCAGGTTTCAGTTCCCGTCATGAGAACTACACAGTCGACAAATGCCAATGACTGCTGTCAATTGAAGTTACCAAAGAGGTCGAGGCAGTTAGTAATCCACGTTCCAGTGGCAATGAAGCAACCTCAAAAGTGAAAAGAAGACACAGATCAGTTGCAGTCAATGCCTCTTGCTTGATGGATGATCGACGGGTACACAAATTTTGAAATCCATTAAAACTAGATCCTAGATTAGTTTCTGAGGGGAACAATGGCGGAAATGTCCAAAAGAATATCTGACGTGAGACTCAACTTCGTGGCAGAACAAACTCAGGTAGTGCGCTGGAATTATATGGTGGAATCGACAAGCCTATAATTCATATGTGTCACAGCAAAAGATGCAAAAATGGCAACAGAGAACATTTTGGGTGATGGTAGACATCATTCCCTACAGGCAAATAACTCCAGCCGCCCCCTGAATGGTCCTCAAATTCAACGTATGAATCAATATATAATAGATGAAAGAACGACCACGAACAATGCATTGGAATCACGGATAGAAAACCACTATCGCCAATACCTACGTATTTAATTACTATACTTTTCTGGCAGACACTGGCGCATGCACTTGGTAGAGTGACGGATGGGCTGGCCGGTGCTAATTTGGCTGTGGGTTCAATTTCTCTCCAGAGCAAAAGTATTTTGATGAACTCGCATTGTTTTGTCATTTTCTACCATCATCTACATGGGAGCGAAATTCCCCTCTAGTTTCCAGCTATCATGCCATCCTACGTAGCATCTCACTTCATGGTTTAAAACGCTGAAAGCTAATAATTTTGTTAGCAAAATTCACGCTGCTTTTTGGGTCTACTGTGCCCCCCAATAGGCCGATGAAACCTGAAAGTCAAAAGTGAAGCAAATGCCCCTGATTACTGGGAAGTGTTGCACTTTTCCTATGTGCATTATTCCATCAGGAATGAGTGACACTCCAGATCCAAAGGGAGGGTACGTTACCATATTGATTTTTAGACGAAAAGTGATGTTTTTGTTTATCGGTAAATAGATAGTTTAAACTTCCCGTCACCTGTCGCACAAGACGCAACGTGCAACGCAAGAGGCGTGAGATTACCACGATGGTCCACGACTACATCAGCACCGGCGGGTGTGGAGGCGGCTTCCATCTTTTGCCACCAGATGGGGGTAGATTCCATCGACCAAGGGCTCTACCAAGAGCTCTAGTCCTCGGCTACCGGTTTGGCAGGGGCGGCAAATGTTCTGTGCTTTACAGACCGTCAAAACAGCTGCTAACTAAAGCAGCTCATTTCGACAGCGTCGGAGCAACACTCTGTAAGTAGTTAGCTAAATCTAAAGGTTAACAAGTTTAGAGACAACATCTCCAAGCAGTCATGTATGAATATAGATACTTTAGTTTCTATTTGTCGCTTGACAAAGTTGCTCGTTAAGCACAGCAGCTGGCATGGTCTTTGGGGGCCGGAAAATTAGTTCCGATTCCACGAGTGCCATTTTCTTTTTAGGGGGTTTGAGGTGAAACAAAACGCCACACAAATCGCTCCGGTGGAATCATTACGGACCTTGCGTAGTAGAATTGATTCCCCACTCGGCGCTTTCACGGTGAGTGTTTTTAGATGGAATTTTCGATGTCACTAGCCCTACGGCATAGGAATCAGTACACAATATCTTCTCTTGTAGCATTACGCGCGTGATTTGAGGATGTGTTTTTTTCGCTCGCTCGAGTTTCGACCGTATGATACCTAGGTAGGTAGCTAGGTACGGATCGACCCCCCCCTTCCCAAACAAACCATGACGCGTCCACTCCCCATCACATCGGTGGCCGCCATGGCGCTGGAAAAGGCGCCATGGAAGCGCCGAGCAGGGAATTGCTTCTACGGAAGGCCCGTAATGATTCCCCTGGAGCAATTTGTGTGTCATTTTATTCCACCTCAACACCTGGCACTCGCAGAATTGGAACGAATTTTCCGGCCGCCGAAGACCGTGGGAGCCGCCGGGGTTAATGAGAGAATCCGGCGGCTCCTAGCAACGAATAGAACCTAAACTAACTGTTCTAATACAGTCTCTAAAGTTCAAACTTTATTTTTAGCAAACTACTTACAGAGCGACGCTGCAATGGCATTCAAACGAACTGCTTTGCGGCACAGCCGTTTAGTTGGCCGGTAAAGCACGGAACGCAAGTCGCCGCCGCCGAACCGGTAGCCAAGGACTAGGGCTCTCGGGAGAGCCCTTGGTCGATGGTATGCGTCGCCATCCGGCGGGGAAAGATGGAAGCCGTCGCCGCGCCCGTCGGTGCCGATGAAGTTGTGGTCCATCTTGGTCGTTCGCGTCGTCTCTTGTCGCGTGTCACGTCTTGTGCGACAGGTGGCAGGTGGCGGGTGTTTTAGACGTATTGTAAGCCCCTATTTACATAGAAACAAAAAACACCCCTTCATCTAAAGAACAATCAGGTTCGATGCCTTCCTTTTGGGTCTGGAGTGCAACCCCTTCCCGGGCAAAATATTTGGAGCTGAAAGGCGTGTCAGCTTCTCCACAACCAGGAGCACATGACACAGCTTTGACTTTTATGTTTCGTGGACCTCTTGGGGGTGTACAGTAGACTCAAAAGGCATCGGGAATTTTGCTAACAAAATTACTAGCTTTCAGAATTTTAAACTACGAAGTGACAGGCTATGTAGGACCGCGCGATAGCTAGAAAAAAACCTCTCTGGTGCCTGTGCTGCCGCCATGACGGCCTCCAAAGTGATCGGAAGTTGATGCACCATGGTTCGTTCATGGGGGGGGGGGGTACGATCCGTACCTCTAGCTACCTACCTAGGTATTGCATGGTTGAAACTCGAGCGAACCAAAAATTATCCCCAAATCACGCGCATATTGCAGTACGAGAAGATGTTTGTACTGATTTCTACGTCGTAGGGCTAGTGAGAGGAGAATTCCAGCTAGAAAAAACTTCTCAACGGGATAGAGTGTCCAAAAATGTCTTTGTATAAAACTGTCTGCATATTCCTCCTCGCAGATCAAAGAAGTTGTGAGTTGAATTATGACAGACTTACGTAATGGCTTAAATGGTTCACAGATGCACTCAAATGAAGCACTATCTTGTAACTGGCTTTAAGTCAAATTGAAGAAGGCAAATATAACTGTTTTCTTCAAAATATTTTTACTGGGAACAATCATTTTTCTTGTTTTCACAAACAGCCATACTAACCTGTGTATATGTCTCTATATTTGACACCATGATGGTGGTGGAAGTCTTCTCAGCTTCGCTCCAATCCTCAAAAATAGTCATTTGTTGCATAAAAAATATTCAAAACATAAGTTGCAATGGTATATCCCTTTGTATAGCAGGGTTCAAACAAACCAGTGCTGGAGCAAACAGATGGATTGCATACTATGTATTAACATTGCAAAGAGGGACTCGGCACGATCCGTGAAGATGCCGAGGCCAGCATAGGCGTAGGGGTATCTAAGTCATAACATGACATGGGACATGTCAGTTAACCTTTTAGAAGGTAAGAGATCATATATGTTTTGAAATCGTTGTCCCATGTTGTTAACTTCTCTAGAGTGTTGGTCACTCTACAAACAAATCATATCCTACTAAAAAGACTAAGAACGTTGATAATAACTGGGATACAACTTTTGCTGATACCATGTTATCCTTGGGCACATCCTATTTTATGATGCGATGTTGTGTTTTTGAACTTTAATGCGTCCCCTGTATTGACTGTTTAAATTATTTGCACCCGCAACAGATACATTGGATCTGTATGATCCCCCAATTTCATTTGGTATTCTGTGAGCATTTCAACTCAAAAATGTGGCTAAATTTGGCCATGTTTGTCCCCAGTATCAATGGCACTGCTTCGCCACAGCATTTTGCCGTCCACTCCCCTCTCCCTGATTCCCTCCATGCTGGCAACCTTCTCAGTATATTCTGGTACACAAACAATACAATCCACTCCTTCATTTAGATAATAAGCAATCAAAATTGTTTGGGTGACATTGGCAGCATTCAAATGCTGTGACAGTGTGTCCTTGGTCACATATTGCCACCAATGTTGACCAAAAACGACAACAAGGGGAGCAAATAAGAGCCTGTCATAATGCAGAACACAAACCTGCATCTATGGGACACAACAAGGATACAATACTCGGTGGCATCTTTGGGAGGGGATGATCGAATGAAATAGGAAATAGTATGCTGTGTCACAGCTTAGACAAAGATGAGATAAATCATATTGAAGTTTAAAGCAGAAATAGTCATATGTTGTAATTTCATAGCCCCGGCATTGTGTCACAGCACAAATGTACACTCAGGGATAACGATAGCTGCATATTGAAAGCTGGAGATATTTTGGGAATGAAAATGATGTTATTGTAGGTCAAAAGAGCTCGAGTGCAGGATTTCGTTGACACATAATTACTGAAATGGGGTAGTACTGGTTGTTTGAAGTTATTGGTGTTGAATGTCTCAGTTCGCATCTCAAATGCCAAGTTCCTAATGCGGTAGGATTCAATATTGTACGAATTATTCGTAGGCTCCAATACAAAAATCATCTAGAGGAATTTCAAAAGCAATCTATGTACAGAAATAAATATCGGAGCTTGGTTTGCAATAGAAAACTATAGATTGAATCTAAGGTGCAAGTTTGGGCGTGGAATGCCCCAACGGTTATAACAAATACATACTTCATCTTATAATGTTGAACTTGAACCACACAAGATGTGGTATGTATGAATATCTCAGCCTTGGGTTCATTCTAGGTTGACTCTCCAATGTGCATCTTTGACTGTGGTGAACAAAACATAACTCTTAAAATAGTTGTACTGATTATTCATACCTGACTCTAATGTGTGGGTTAAGGTAGTTGTTTTTTATTGCCACCAAATAATGTATCAGTGTCAGCACATGTTTCAAACAAGGCCATAAACCATATCGTACTAGCTCAAACCCAATTTCATACTCATGTCTTTTCTAGATTGTATTCAAAGAAACTGCTTGTGGATGTCATTACAATCAAACAACAGCTAAACTAGTGACCACACAATAATAATCTAAACTCCAGACAAGGTTTAATGCAAAAGACATGATGATAGTGATTTGACATCATTGTTATGTCCTCCTTACAATTGTAGAACTTTCAAGGTCGTGGCATCTTGCCATCATTTTCCATCACTGAGATTTGTAGCCAAGATTTTGTGCTTTAAAAGTGTCGTCAATTATGCATTATAAGGGGTCTGTATTGGGATACATAGGGAGCAATCATGGCGTATGCTGTAGTCTCAATCATTTAATCTCTTGCATATTATATGTTGTTGGTGTTGCAGGTCAACAAAATAATAGAGAGTTAATCAACAATGTCATCCAGTCACCCCAGCAAAGAAGTACCCACAAATCACCGTCAATATTAGCACACCATTCTTGGTTATATGAGGAATTGAATGGTAGTATCCCAATCTGACATTAGTTGCTGGAGGAGCTTGCAGAGGTGAAATTGAAGGGGGCATCAGGTCCAGGGTTCGCTACCCATCTGCTAAAAAGTAGTAGGTGGGTATTGGGTATCTACCCACAATTTTTTGTTGGTGGGTGTCTGTTGGAGGATATCTTTACCCATTTCAAATTGTATGGGGTGTTGGGTAGGATATTGGGTATATATTTGGCCTCTGTCGGTCGCATTTGGCTATCATTTTTGCACAATTTCATGTGTCAAAGAGCACCAAATTTTGTCGTTGAAAAGCTCACACATGCACTACATGGCGAGACGGGGGTAACGTTATTGTTTTAAATAGCAATAACTTTCGAATCAATATTGTGTTTTCAATCCATTTTTTTTAAGTTTCCATAACATAAAGGTAAAAAGTGATAAAGGGGCAAATACCCAGGGAAATTAATGATAAGTATGGGTTTGTGGGTGTAAAAAATATCCATTTCCTACCCATCAAAGTTTGTGGGTATTCAGTATTGGGTGGGTATTCACCCATACCCATCTGAGGCAGAGTGGGTGGGTGGAAAACATCAAGAAATATCCACTGAAGTTTGTGGGTATTGTGCATTGTGTGGGTGGGTAGAAAATGATTAGCACACCCTGCTGATCAGGTCATTTGTGGCTGTCCACCAACTAGGCACGTACCTACTAGAGAGTCAGACAGAGAGAGAGGGGGGGGGAGGGGGGAGGGGGGAGATATATATATATGGTTTGTTGTTCTATGACCACATAACTTGAGTTTGAAAATTAACTTGCATGGTAGTCTATCAAGTGAAGGTTTTGTCCGCCGGGAGCAAATTAAACCATGGTTCTTGAACATTTTGGTATTTACTGTGTAATTGGCCCTGCACAATAATCGATCGATACCCAAATCTAAGGCTCAAGTCCATTTAAGTTTGGCTCCAAGGTTGATGTGACCACAAATATCAAATCACATCTTAAACATTTATATTGATGTTTCGTACTGAACTAGAATTGTTGTCAGGGTAGTATTGGACCTTTGAATGGCTCAGTACATTCCAAACAAAGGAACCATGCTACCACTGACTTATGAATCTAATTGCAATCTCAAATATATTCTAGGTTGTACGAATCCAATAACATTATTTGTCTATATCACGGTGACCAAATCACAGCTAAATACAGTTTTATGTGTTGTTTTATCGGCCCCTTGGGCGTACCGGAATAGTATTTATCATTAACTCAAATGATACTTGAAGCCTCCGATGAAGCTGAGGCGAAGGAGATTTTATTAAAAATAATGAACCGAAGTGAAAGTTGGTAAGACGCGGACATTTTTTATTAGACATTATTGGCCATCTATCTGCGGCAATTACTGTTACTGTCTGATAGAAAATCAACATTTCCAGCACACGGGAAAATAAAACACATTTGGGTTTCTATTATACCAATAAATCAAGTGCATAAACAATCAGAATATCTCTCGTAGCAGGTCACTGACGTCAGTTTGCTAGTGTTATGAATTTTCAAATGCATAGAAAAATATTACCTATTCAACATCACTCACGCAAAGAGCCTGTGATTTCACGAATCTTGTGATTCCTCAGATCCCGTCCCAAATGTTTGGATTCAACTACAAAGAATTTCGCTTTTTTATGATCGGATCGAGAGATTGTTTCGGACCTTCAACGGAATTGACCTAAAAATATGAGCATTTCTCTTTCAATTTTTGGTAATGTGTGCGGTCACTCTAATTCGTCCCGATGAGACGAATTCGTCTCACTTTAAAATAGGGGGGTGCCCTTCTCCGTTTTCCGAGGAAACCCTATCATGTCGCATATCAAACGAAAGCGAAGCAGTTACTTTGTTTGAAAAAAAATGCGCCCAGGGTCTACGGCCGCCTGGGGAGCAATGGGCGCGTCCTACTTTATGCAAGTCGCATCGATCGGTGTTTTTCGGAAAAAAATATTTTCACGGTAATATCTGATCGACCGAAAACCGGCTCGTGGTCGATCACAAACAACCATAATATCTACGTATTGTTGTTTGTGGTTGCTGGTCCAGTATTTGGGGACGAATTTGTCCCATACCCAATTTTTGCCATTTCTTGTCCACATTCCATGTTCTAGCGCCACCTTAAGTCCTCCGAAGCATCAATTGCACACCAACATGCTATCAGGCATGCTTTGAGGATTCAGAATCAGCGATATTTGCCTCCTGAGACCTTAATGAGGCCGAGTTATGAATAATTCAAAACGGGACGAATTAGTCCCGAACACTGCACACATTACCATAAGTAGTATGCTTCCATATATTTTAGCATACCACAACAAACTCCGGTAGTGCTAGCCCGCGTAGCGGGCTAGTTGAAAATAATAATGCTAGATATAGACAAGGACATACCATAGCTGGGTTTTGACTCGCGGGTCAAATAGCTAGCGAACCCTATATTGTTTCGCCTATCGTACTCATGTCCGTCACCACCTTCGACGAATCGACGAATGGACGATCCCCGCCGACTTTGCCCGACCCTAAGGGTTCTATCGATAGATCAGACCGCAACGACGCGATAGAACCCTTAGGGTTGGGCGAAGACGGAGGGGTTGCTTCGCTAGAGGACGGCAAAGCTGTACGGTACACATACTAGGTCCTACGTAGGCGGCGACGACGGTGCTGACGGCGGCGGGCACGCGGACGATCGAACTACCCACCACACCACTGTGATCTAAATATCGACAACCTTCGAAACCTATTAGTGACATTAAAAGAAATAGATGAGTTACCCAACCTGACCGTGCTACAGATGTGGTTTTTGCAAAAGCCGAGACCGACACAGCATTTGTAGTACTAATTCCTCATGTAGGCTCAAAACAATACCAAACGACATAGTGTGCGCCTCTATCCACAACCAGCTCTCTCTCTGTGTCGTAGGCACTTATGTCCAAGGCCTTTATGTCACGACTCGATACCATAATAGGTATCTCAGACAATGAAGATACATAGGAATTACTACTATGACAGAATTCCTTACATATAGATCCCACGTGCGTTCCCGCCGAAACGCACGAAATCATCATGGCCATTAATCCAGATGATGTAGTGGACCACTGGCACTGACTGACGCAGTCAGGATACAGTCGGAGTGGCACCTTACGTTGCCATACTGAATCCCACGCGATGCTACGCACGGTCTGGCCGCAAACCCGCAGTTGATTGAACTGCGAGGTGGCCAGGATCCTGCGCTGGCGCGTAGGCTCCAGTAGGACATTACTGCGCTCATTGTGATCCCTCTCCACGTCTATACCAGACGCTACAGGGATCCTGCGTTCGCCGCTGATAGCTCCTCGAGCCAACGCTCAATTTCGCCTGTTTCCATCCTCATTTTGCCGCCAGAAATATTCATAAGATAAGCTCACAATTTTCATATCAAATAATTCGTCATATCTACATTTCAATTTCCTACACCAGCTCTAGCGCCCTCCGTCTGATTGCCTAGGTCAGAACACAGTAAAGAGAGATCCAATCAGGGCAACCAGGGGTCTCGTAAGCGTAGAACAAGATAGGAATGTCAGTTTGATCAATTTCAATTACTTCAAGATCTTTGCTTGATTGTTCTGTTAGAAATCAGACTTCTCTAGTAGTTCTTAGTATGTCACTATCCATAGTTGTCTTGTCTTTCCCATCCCTGTGATCCCTTATTGTAGTTATTACTCTAATTATAATGCTCGTTGATTCATTTGTTCTCTAACTCATTATCTCTTCTGTTTTGTTCAAATTACCCTTGCTCCATACATCACCTGTCATACAAATAGTTTATCTTTGTCCCACTATGTTGTCAGTTGCAATACCTTGTCCAAATTCTTAAAACCGATTGGGTGGTGGTTTTTAACACTTTTATGAAGCTCTTCTCGATGTTGATTTATTTTCAATTGGGTGTACAGGCCAGTGGTCAAAGTAACGTACCTGCACACATGTAGGCGGCATTGATTCTTGCCACCAGCTAATCTTGCTTGCCTACTCTATTGCTTGATATTAGTTGCATCGTGCAGCTGGACAAAAACAAGCAACAGTTTGCTCATAATTTCTAATCACCTCTATTAACAACTAAGGCAGTGAATTAGCTTGCAATGGATAAGAACATTCTAGCATTTAACTAGAGAGCGTGGACTACAGCTAAATCTTTCCGCCACTGCTAAGTTTAGAAGTGACAAGAAATTCATTCACGATGCTGAACGGAACATCGCATTACCAAAGCATTTGTCTCCAATTTTCTTTGCTACAGACCCGTACACACCCCTTGCGGTGGAGTCAAACCACCTCAAGAAAGCGCAATCAACATGCAGCACCATAAGCCTACATTGCCCTCAAGCACTGTTGAATATTTCTGACTGGAAATATTTAACAAAGCCAAAACGTAGGTCGAGGGTTCAACTCCCCCGCTGAGGATTAGTACGGATCCGGGTTTGATATTCCTGGCTGTGCGCAGTAGCGTTGAACCTCCAACATGCAGTTTCAGCAATCCCACAGTATCCACTAAGTCACACGTGCCTGCAAGGAGGGCCAGTTGAGCGTTGGCACCAGCGATGATAGTTGGAATGGCTACACTAATCCCTAGCAGAGGAATCGAACCCTCTACTTACGTTTCAGATTTGTTATACATTGCAGATTGCGCTAAGTTGCAACTTAGGGGCAGTCTTGGCACTCCCGGTTTTTGGGTTTTCACCCGATTTATTCTATATTTACGGGAGCGTTTATCATGTTATTAGATATTCGCGGGAAAGTTTGGGGTTATCTCACCCGGTTTCACCGATGGGGTCACCCGGGTTCTCATCGATTAGGCCTCATTGAGCCTATGTCTCATTTCGAAAACCGGGTGACCACCCGGAAAAACGGGTCGCCACCCGGTTTTTTGAGGAAACAACCGGGTGGTGAAACGCATTGTTCCCGTATCACACGAATTTTATATTTTGAACAAAAATGAATATTTATCTTAACTACGATAAAACTTATATGTAAATTACGTTTCACAAAAAACATATTTGCCACAAAATGAATCTTTTATTATTTCGCTCAAAATTGCGAAAAAGAACTTCGCGTGTTCGATGATGTGACAGCCTTCACACGAGGCGTGTCAATGACGCACCGGAAGTTTGTCGGAAGTTTGGAGGAGACGTTTAACCCCTGCAACGGGTCGGGAGCCGGGAGCGCGAAGACAGAAATTGACCCTTATTTTACATCCTCTCAGAAAAATCCGGGTGACTAAAAAACCGGGTGGGAGCGCCAAGACCGCGCCTTAGCGCAATCTGCAATGTTTAACAAACACAACAACAAGTGATAATACATGTGGGCCACCGCTCGCATAACCTCATAATTAACCATTCCAGAGAACACAATTATTGTGAGATACCAGAGCCTAATGTCCCCTGACAAATATATGACCATCAAAAGCATTAATTACAAAAGGGTACACACAATGTCACATGTTTTTTAAGGAGAGCTTGGGTAAATAAGGGGAAGGGACAATTTAGATATTATAGGGTAACAATGACTCATGAATGGATGTGGTGAATGCTTCTAAATTGGATAGGTACACGAGTTAGTAGTCAGAGATAGATACAAAGACATGTGTGCGTGATTCCTGTGGTCTGATGACATAGGTTCTTGCCGTATATTAATCTTGTTTACCCAATCTTGCCTGGTCTCAGTTGTATCATGCAGCTTGACAAAGGCATGCAGCAGTGTGCTTAGGTACATTTTCTAATCACCTCTTGATAATAACAACTAAGGAGATGAATTAGTTCACAAATGGTAACCACTTTCTAGTTTCTAGCCTGAGAGTGTGGTACACAGCTAAGTCTGTGAGTCATTACTAAGTTAGTATTCAAGTGCCTCCATATTCTCTACATCGAAGATAGATATAGCGCCATATTCTTTTCTGACAACAGTATGTATTGGTTTTATGCTAACTGAATTATCTTCAGCCAGATTATAGATGGCCCTCCAAAATTCATGCAGATATGATCCTGCAACCGTCTCTCCTCTACTACCCTAGTTTGGTTGTTAGTCTATCCTCTTATTTAAGCTCACACACTGATTTTTGAGATCATCTTTATCAAGATCATTTGTTTTAATACTGTGCAAAAGTCTATTTCGCTCATTCATAGCTGCAATCAAAGTGTCCTCATTGTACATAAATCAATACTTCTGGATCTTTTCAGGCTCAGATGATACTTGCAGCGGCTTCTATTGTTAATGTTGCAAGTTCATCACACTCAAGTTTATGATTGAAGGAATGAAAATCCACGATGTAATTGTTTTAACAGCTTCTTCGTCTGAATGTTGTATACACATTGGATCTCTTCTTGTTTGGCCTGTATCTGGCAACAGAATTGCTATATTTGGGCTTGTGAAAACCACTCAAACTTAAACGAACAACTAAATATTTTATCATCTTGTACACAGTTTGCCGATATGTTGTCATCCCAGCCCATCTGATTTTGATCAGAGACACTTGTAGAGGAGGAATCCATATATCGTAGACTCTTCTCTACGTCACAAAACTTATTATGGGCACAATCTTTTGCAATTTTTTGGGTAAGCAGACGATAGGTACACCATAGGATTTGTATAAATAAAGCTGTATTTATTCGTTATATCGTACAGTATTTGTGTCCTATAGATTTATGCCTTCTCGAGGTTTTGATGCTGGACCATGATCAAACCCCGCCCTCCCTTGCCGATCCGACAGAAAAGGAGCCGTAGTGTTGACCACGGTGCTTCCCCACTGGTGTCAACGAGAAAATTTACGCCCGAGATTGCGATGCACATAGTCATGTTTTTTCTGTCGTAATTGGTGGATCAGAACGGCCTCTATAATATTCTATAAAAATATTTGTGTCCAGGTGGCAATATATCAAATCGTCACGTCGTGGACGCTAGAGACAATTTGGTGGCACCACGAGGGGTCACGAACGCGCCGACGGCGCTCAGCCTTTTCCATGCAAGTGGGGAAGGCCAAAGGCCTGGGAGATGCCTTGCAGCATCACTATTTTCAGCATTTGTAGCTAGTGGTCAATCATTTGCATCGGTCCCGATGGTTGACGACAGAGGAGAGCAAAATCACTTTTTTGTTTACTGACGCCTACTATAGTAAAAATAGGCTCATAAAATATGGCCTAAGACTTTTCTGATGCATAATCAAACATAGAAATTGAAGATTCTATCTAATTATATATAAAGAGTCAAAATCCGATCCAAGCACCAAAAGGTCGGGAAAGTCTGGGAGCTGTTTTATATTACAGACTTCAGATGAAGGGTACGTAAGTACGAAGTACAAGTACTTCATCTCTTGACATATAATTATCTTGTCTTGTCGTTGTCCTTGTCCTTATTGTCGTCGTCGCATTTTTGACTGGCATTGTAGATATTATCGCGCGATATGTTTTGATGACTAGGGTTAACCCCCTACAGTGACGTCGGCAGACATATCTGGCCACACGGTCAGACGTTCGGTTCCCAGCCCGATAAGATTCA
>JALLPA010000401.1:0-15497 GCA_036939895.1 Thalassiosira exigua
TCCACCCCCCCCCCCTGCTCATCTATTCTTTGTTGATGTTAGCAGGAAATTGATCTAATACATCAATGAAGGATAATAAATCCCACTTCTCTTTTTCTGAAAATAAAATTGGAAAAATGAGAAACTAATCCCCACTTTATCAATTCGACGACAATATTAGAAACATATTTTTACGCCGACCTGGGTTAATTGGCAATTTGAGCCATTTTTGCACCCTGACCGTTCCCCGTTTTTCATTTTTCCCTGGATCCGGAATCCTCAAAAGTGGTGTCACACTGACAAGATGACAAAAATGAGGAAGATGGATCCGCTGTCCGCAGCCACGACGGTAGCAGCGGCGATTGGGCTTGCTAGTTGTGGCCAGCTCGAGGGAGGTGTTGTCAGAGGCATGGTGGACGAGTCCATCGTGGTAGAGGAAGGAGAGGGAAGGAAATTGCCGATGTGTGGCAATCAATGCCAGAGGTGTCGGCATTCGCCAGAGTATGTGGGGGTGGTGTGCGGATCAAGCACGGACGAGGAAAGGAACGTCCCTGCGTCGCGATCGAGGTCGGAGGCTGCGGATGAGAACAGAGAGTGCTGATGTGTGGTGATCAAGGCAGGATGTGCTAGCGGGTTCCAGCGCAGTCAAGGAAATACAGCATGGGCGGGGACAGGAGTGATGCTGGTGCGCAGCGATCAAGGCTCTGGTGGAGCTGACGGGTGGTTCCGGAGCACAGTAAAGGGCGGGGGGGAGCACTGTTGACGGGGCAATAATGGCTAGGGGCTCCGGCAGGCACCAGAGTATATGGAATGACGGGAAGGTCACCTGGCACAGACAACGAGAGATCCGCTGCGTAGCAATCAAGGCCAGAAGCTCCAGCAGCCACGAGAGCACGTGACGATGATCCTGGGAAGGCGCCGTCGTCGACGCCGTCATCGCTGATTGGCCCCATACTAAGCGTCTAGCTTTGGAGAAGCTGTTGGCCAAAAAAAGAGGGAGGAGGTTGATTCACTACTTAACGAAGAACGACGGTGATTTGTGGAGTGTCATTCTGGCATCCCTGTGGGCGGGAGGCGGCCAATTGGCGGGCCAGTTAACTTGACTGTGCGTCTGGATCGGCCTCATTGCCTTTCCCATCAGGCTTGTGTATGCGTGGGCCGACGACGATCATGGTGTGTAATCGTACCCTGTGCGTATCATGCTTATTTGTTTCTCTTTTTGCCCACCTTGTCAATCGGAGTACGATAAATAATGCCGTTGGTGGCCCATGATTCGAATCGGCATGTGAATAAGGGTATTAAAACTTTTAAACTTTTTTTATTTTTAATGAATAAAATACCTCCCTTATTGATTGATTTCGTTGTTTGATAAAAAAAACACATATTATATTTGCGTAGACCTTGAAAGTTACTTGGGCTCAAGGCAAGGCAAACAGCAAACAACAGTGCATAGCAAGCAGTTCGATCAGGATCGATCAGTCGTTCGATTTGACCATGGCAAACTGCCTGCCCTAGAGGTAACCTGCCGGCGGCCTTTACCATCGTCTAAAGTGGATTAGCACCAGCATCGTCTACCACTCGAATCAGGAATATGAAAGGCGGAAGCGGCCGCAGTCCAGCTTCGTCGGTGAGTCGAGATCTCTACCCTCGAATGAAAGCGCGCGAGGTCGACGAACCCCCTCTCGCCTCCCTACCGCCCGCAGTCTCTCCGCCCGGTTCGGGCGGACAACCGACGCGCGCGACGCTCACTCCCGCCTTTCCGTCGCACGACGATCGATCGCAACCCAGCGGGCGTCGCCGCCGACGCGAGCCTTCGGGACGGAGCTGTGCGAGAACAACGCCCCCCTACCCTCCCCCCGGCAGGGGACGGTGCATCCGTGCAAATCCGAACCGGCGCCCTCGCCCAGGGGGATGCTGAAGCCTCGGACCGCGGGCGGGACGAGGAGCGCGCAGGAGCGGAAGGGCCGAGGAGGCGGTCGGGGTTCGGCAGATGCGACGCCGTCGACCCCTCCCGACGTCCGCGGCGAAGGCGGCGCCGAGGCTGAGGGCGATGGCGTCCAGCTCGGCGGCGAGGAGGGGAGCCCTTTGACGGCGGTCGACGATGCTCGATCGAGTCTTGATTGCGGCGACGTCAGCGCGGAAGTCGCGGGCGCGAACCTCACTCCCAAGGCGACATCGTCGGACGGCCCGGGAGCGTCGTCCTCGCCAAGTGCGAGTGAATTCTGCACCCCGGCTGGCTCCTCGGTCGGGATCGACGCTCCGAAGAAATTCGCTCCCTCTCCCTTCGCCAAGACGCCTTCGTCGTCGTCCGCGATCCGTCCTTCTCCGCCGTCGACGTCGCGGCGGATCCGGGCGGACTCTCCCGCGCGACAGTTCACCCCGGACTCCATGCCGCTCACCGCGAAGGTCCTCGCCCAGGTGCAGCTCACCGACGAGTCCCCGTCCACGGCGGCCATCAAGACCGAGATGCCGCGCACGGCCGCGATCCTGTCGGGACTGTCCGAGGACGCGCGGTCGACGTCGACGTCCTCCCCCTCCTCGGCGACCAAGCGCCTCCTCCGCACCCTCGAGGAGGCCCAGGAGGAGGAGGACGAGGCCTCGCGGCGGAGGGTCGCGCTGCGCGAGCGGCTGGCCGAGGAAGCCCGCGCGCGCGTCGAGCGGGCGACGCGGGAGGAGGCCCGGCGCGAGATGGACGCGGAGCTCTCGGAGGTCGACGAGGAGATGGCGCCCGTCGTGGACGAGGTCTTTCGATTGCTCGCGGAGCTCAAGGGTCGGAGGGACTTCCTCGACGACTGCCTCCGGAGGAAGGAGGAGGTGTTCCGACGGTACGAGGGGACGCTGCCGGAGGCGGAGGACGCGACGGACGCCGTGCGGTTCGTACCCCACGGAGGCTTCGCGGTGAATTGGGAGGTCCCGCCCGTTCCCGAGGACTGGGTGTGCCCCGTCGAAGGATGTCGAGGCGACGATGCGGACGGGCGAGGCGCGGAGCCGGGTGCGGATCCGGATCCATCGGATGATCCCGGACGCCCGGATCCACCCGAAGCGGGCCGTGGTTCTGGAGATGGTGAGTTGCGCCGGACTGTGAACGTTCACCCTCTCGTTGCGACGTGCCTTTGTTCCCCGGGGCCTCACTTGGCTTCGTCGCGTTGCCTCTTCCATGGGTCGATAGCAGGGAAAGACACCGATGTAGTGGCCAGACGACTTGATGCGGAAGTCTTTGACCGCACTGAAGTGGATACGAACGCTGATAAAAGTGAGTCTTTATACCACTGGCGGCGCGACTCTATGTTACATCTCTCTAACATCTGGCCGTGAATTGCTAGGGACTGTAACTTTTGCCGATTGCCCCACAATGCCGGCTATTCCAGAAGCAACTGCACTTGTTGGAGATGATTGTAAGAAGTTTACTCTGATCTACCTTGAAGATATCTTTCGAATCTGATTGTAATTTCCTTCCCAACCTCCGTGATTTTATTAGCCACTGTGGAAACCAGTCGACTTGAAACGACGGCCAATCTGAATCTGAACACCGGACTCTCTGAGGAAAAATGGAGAGAAATACTCAGCACGTCGACATCTATGTCTTGTTCCGTTTCAATCAGCCCTCAAGAAGACACTACATGCATTGAGGAGGATACGACTTGTAATCAGGAGTCCACGTTGATACCTGACTCGATGGACGGCTGTGCCGACCCTGACGGTACTTTCAGCAGCAGTGCCAATGGGAGTTACGACGACTCTGTCTCTGGAAGCAGCGCATTCACAAGCAGCAGTGAGGAGAGTCCCATGAGACATGGGTGGTTCGGCTTTGTGTCCTAAAAACAGTGTCTGATTTGTCCTGTTAACAGTCTCCTTGGACAAATATTGGGTGCTCTGCGTCACCGGTTATGGACTGAATCCAAAATATGATATCTGTCCCCACCTTTGTAATGTGCCGACTTGGGGGGTGTCTGTTCAATTTATGTTAAGATTGACATGGTGATTTTCAATCATGAATACAACATCCATAATCACTTTTTAATGGCTCCTGATCATTCTGCATCAAAATACATCACTACCATACCACACAATCAATTTTGTCTCTGCAAAGAATCTGCTCTCTCCACATCCCTGTCTCTGATACAGGCTCTTCATCGGTCCAATCCAGGCAGCACAGGCAGTCTGGCTGGATTCCCACATGGAGGAGAAGGGGGGCCTGGAGTTGCTCGACGTGTTCGGACGAATAAGCAAGAATATTTGGAGTTGAAACGAAAGAGGCTCGTGCCCAAAGCCATACCTTCAATGTGCATCATCGTCGCCAAGCCCGTCAAGGATGAGAAGCCTCATCGCGCCAAGTCCATGATCGTCGTCCTCGGAAATTTCGAGGAGCACATGTACTCCAAGTCCCAGAGCTACGCGCCCGTCCTCAACTACTCCAGCATCCGTCTACTCACCTCATGGGCCATCGAGCATCGTCGCATCTTGCAGCAGGGGGATTGCCAAAATGCATTCTCCCAGGCGACTATCCCCGATGATGAACGCATGGTTATTCACTCTCATGTTGGTGATCCAGGCTATGCCAAAGATGAGTATTGGCTGCTGAACTAGACACTTTACGGTTCGCGTAGCTCGCCTCATCATTGGTACAACCTCTTCACGGCCATTCTTCACGACATGGGCCTGACGTCTTCCGCCCATGACCCCTGTCTCTTCTCTGGTGTGCTGAAGACCCAGACCGACGCTCCATCTCAGCATTCCATTTGTTTCGCCATCCCCAAGCTTCCACTGTGGTGACCTGGAGCGATGGTGCAGCCCCCACCGGCGAGGGTCCCACTCCGCCTCCCACCCCTTCCCGCTCCGTCCTGTACGTTGGAGCATATGTCTACGGCTTTGTCTTCTTCTCCAAAGACCCTGCGGAGGAGGAACTCTTTAAGAGTGAGCTGGAAAAGCAGCACAAGGTTGATTTTATGGACAATGGGGACTTCTTCCTTGGGAAAGCATTCACCTGGAAGCAGACCGATGATGGCCACCTCTTCGTTCACATGTGGCAGTCAGCCTTCACGGAGCATGTTGCCCGTGGCTTTGGGGTCGACAGAATAGTCAGAGTGCCCAACATGACCCCCTACTGGTCAAGCCTTCCTCTTGACTCCACCCCCCCTGATCCCAAAAGATCCCGATCTCAAGCGGCGGACAAAAGTCTACCAGAGCATCTTCAGCAGGCTCAACTGGCTGGCAACGTACACCCTTCCCAACATTTCCCCCGTCCTTACATTCCTTGCGTTCTACATGCAAGCTCCCTCATCCCACATGCCAGCAACAGTGTACGCCTACAACCACTTCCCCTCCCATCACGACAAGAAGACGCACACCAATCCCCCCCCTCCCCAACCAATGCCAACATATCCCAGCATAGAGTGGCGCGTGCTGGGAGGGGGGGGCAATTCAACAAAGCTATCCCCAATGGTGTCCCCGTCGAGCTCTCCAAGTTCCGTTTGCTCTCCAGGTATCTCATCTGCCGCTGTGGAGGTCCTGTTGTCTGGCGTTCCATCCGCCAGAGGCAGACTGCTCTCAGCTCTTAAAAGGCAAAGATTGTGACCACAAACGATTGCGTCGCCGACCTCCTCTTCATATGCCACCGCATGGTTGACCTTGGCATGCCCAATGCCGACTCGACAAAGCCCATCTATAATGACAACCGTGGGGCCATCAACTGGTCCAAAAACGTGACGAACAATAGAAATAAGCATTTTAACATGCGCAAAAACAAAGTTCGCAAGGTTCCCATCTCGGGTGATGCTGCCATCACCCACATCTTCAGAGAAATCAACTCACCTAATATTTTCACAAAAGAAACGAAGGACAACACCCACTTTTGCTGCCTCCGCAATTCCTTCATGGTCTCGTGTGTCAATTTCATTCGCTTCTTCCACACTGTCCCCATCAAAGTTAAGGGAAAAACGATGTCCTTCTACTCGTCCCCCTTTGTCTCTGACAACAAGAAGGGCAATGACGGCACAACAACATCCGTGATGATGTTGAAGATGAAGATGATGTTGATGACATTGTTCATGATTCAGCCTCTTCAGGTCGTTATTTCCCGTTGGTTTACGATCGACGCATGACAGCTGCCACCAGACACCTGGCGTTAATGTCCTCCCAACCGGCCCGGGGCACCACTACCCGGGGATTCACCCTGTTGTCTCCTTGGTCCACCTCTGTCCCACGTGTCTGCCAGGTCTCCCAACTAAGCTCCCAGCTATGATCCAGTCAGGAGAGTGTAGGAGGAGGCTGGTGGCTGGTCTGCATCTTGCCACGTGGCACTAGATCGGGCAATGACCAGACCATCGTTCCCGTATCTCTACATATATTGACTACATCACCACCAACCACCACCGACTGCTCACCCACTACGTCCATCCCACCACCTACCCACCAAAACAGACCACCAACCATGCACCGGCAGCGAACTTCAACAACAACATCCTTGCGCGCCAACTTAAAATGCAACAGTTGCAAGATTTTGAATCACAATCCTAAAACTAAATCATTACTTACATAGCCCATTAGCATTAGTTTACGTGTGTGGATCCTCCTTATCTGCAAGGGATGGAATGTCTCATCTAGTAACGCATTTTACATTATTTATGTAGAGAAAATAGAGTAGCTGGCGTATTTGGTATCATGCTTAACCTCGAATAATATTTAACGTGTTTTCGTCATCTATGTCTATATTGGCTTACAATTACAATAATTAGCCAATATTGGCTTGGACGTAGCAGTGCATAAATTACACCCAGAAAACATAATTTTTATTGAGAACCATGACCACCACTGATTTTTACGCCCCAAAAAACCTACTACGCAATGCTATCACCGAATATGACATCTGCATTCCCTCGTTCCTATTGGTAGTATCCTGTATGAAGGATACCAATTACCACTCCCCTTATGTTGTCATATTGGTGTATTGTATATTTATCACATCGCGCAGATCGCCCTTCATAAATATCACACTGCAACGGAATACAAATATGGTCGGCCTGACAGCGTGCATGGCACAAAGTGCAATACAAACAATTGGCCCAAAAGAGTTCACAGACACATGCAGCTGGTCAGTGGTCCCTGCAGCAGTTCTATTATAGCAGCAATGTCACCAAGCGGATTGTTCCATCCAAAGTCATTGCTGATGTGTTTGCTTAGACAGCATATGGTTTGTTATTAGCATTAGCAAGATGAGGCAACGGCATTGTTATTGTCATCAGGGTATTGCTTGGGTGGAATGGGAAGAGCCCGGTGCAGGCACGCACGCGTTATATTGGCAGTTCCAGGCTGTCGCACTAAAGTTCTATGCAGAGGGTGTATATTTCTCATAATTTTAGATGTTCTACTTGACAATCTGCTGGTCACAATTGAAAATAAGTACCAGCAACAGCTTAACTAATCGTGAAGAAAAAAAAGATATGTGGTCGACATCTCAATGTTCCGTATGCACGCTTAGCTCAAATCGTCTCGTTTAGGCTAACTCTTAGTCAAATTAAGTTCAATTTAAAAAGGCATATGTCCAAAAGTGGCTTTCATTTAGCCTTAAGGTATGATGTCAGGAACGGGTTCAAGGTTGAATCAATATTTTTCAGTTTTTATCAGCATTTTAGCTGCATTCTTGTATTTCATCCCAGTTTGGACAGAGAATCAAACCATTTACAAGAAACTATTTTAACTCTAGAAGTAATTGGAAAGATGTTCAAATCCTGTACACCATTCAAGCATTTTCACTTCTTTCACTATAAATTGAGTTTTTAGACAACTTTTGATCAAAAATGATCTGTCTTCTTTGTATTCCATCGTCTCCACATCATTATCAACCCCAAAGCTCTTCATACAACATCATGTACGACTGTACATGTATTAGCTCTTCTTTCAACTTTCAACTCACCAAGGTGGGATACCATTATTGGCATATTCACTATCTATTGTACTTGTTTGGAGTTAGGAGTACTCATATTTTGTAGATGCCTCAATCGCATACAAAAATTGTAAAAGGGATGCCAATGTGTGAGATGCGGGGGGACATGATGTTGTCTTTGCTCTGCAGTGAACTAAACAAGTTTGGAAGGAAGAGAAATATCGAGAACATAGAAAAGGAAAACGCGCCTCAAAAAGGAACGACGACGAAAATCCGAATAAATTGACTACAGAGCAGCTCGAGGGAGTTCATATGGTACCATACTTGCAGCTTGATTGGTTACAAGAAACGACTTTTATTATGAGAATAATGTAATTGTACTGTCTATCATTCCCTGATGCAAGCCATCCACAGCATGAAAGTAAAACATTCAATTTCCCATCCTTTTTCACTACCTCTTGCTTCGTTTGCGTGAATGCATAGAGGGAATTGTCATACCTGACGGACATTTGTTCTTTCTGCTGACCGAAGAAGGCTTGCCATTAGTGCTACGGTGCTGCCTCCTCGATTTCAAACCAGCTTGAATTGTATCCCCGTGGTAAACATTGATATCACGAAATTTGAGACGTGGTGATGGAAGAGATGAAATGCTTCCTGAACTCTTCCTACTAGCCGCATCATTGTCTTCCTGTGAATCGTGGGAACTGTCAACGTCGAGAGTGGGAGATCCCGATGCTCCCCTAGCAACTTCGACGCAAGAAAGGGTAGAAGTCTGCGTTTGCGATGAGTCAAAATCGATCCCCTGGAGAATGACTTCTTCCGCTGGGGTCGATGACAGATCATGACTGAAACTGCATTCTCTCATGGAGGGGACAGGATCAACAGGTGCATTGCAATCCATTTTTATGTCGGCGAAGTCTTCCACAGATTTCTTGGCAGCCGAACCTTGGGCCTTGCCCTCTAATACAGACCGGGAAGAGGTCTCTGTCACGTGATTCATGGTTGAAATGAGTGTGTCCCTACCCAAATCAAGTTCTGCACAGTAGTATGGCACAGATTCTTGTTCGTGTGCAATCTTCGTGGCAACCGTACGGCTCCCCAGCTTCTCAGCAACGTCAAACTGAGATTTCGCTATCGATGTGACCTGCCCCATCATATCTGACAGCTGAGACTGAGCACATCCCATTTTGGTGCTCATTTCATTGGCAACCACTTGTTGACTCTCTGAAGCATCCTTGAGATCACTGTTCATGTTCGGAATGACATCACCGCACACAAATGTCATGTTGTCTGTACTTGTCTGCAACATTCGCTTCATTTCGACACTCGTGGGCTTGAACACTGAATTGACCAATGATGTCGAGGCAGCCTTGCCATCGCGTTCCGCCATTTTGACCACGTCCGCATTCTGGCCATCAAGGTGTTTCATTTCCGATATGGAAGCGAGGCTTTGTGAGGCAAAATCTGCTGTAAGATTGTGATGAGCACTCGTTGAGGCGATCACTTCCTCGAGGGTATCATACGTTGATTTCATGGCCTTGCTAGCTCTCGTATCGCTGTTGGACAAGATGCCCGATTTCTCCAGAATCAGTTGGTTAGTCGATTGCACATTCTCCATCACCTCCTTAGCTGACTGTGTGATCCTCTCATTCACGCCAGCAAGATCGGCGCCATGCTGGTCGAGATCTTTAAAATTGGTCCTTCCGGCAGCAGACAGCTTCTCCATCTCGGACGACACGAGGGTCTGCACCCCGGACAAAATGGACCTCATGACCTCCTCCTGCAGCCTGTAAGAGGCGTCCTGAGACTCGGCCAACTTCCGACGGTGGGCACCCAGCAGCACGCCCTGCTCATCAATAGTCTGCATGTGGGCGGACCCAGCGTCACCAAGAAAGGAGCGCTGGCCCTCCAGGGACTTCTTTACATCCTCGTGGTTGCGCATGTCCTTGATAAATTCTTCCATGGAGCTTTGCAGTGACGCAGAGCCAGAGGTTGATGCGTCGATCACGGTCTTCGAGTTCGCGATGGATTGCTCCTTCCATTGTTCCACGAGATGATCCAGCAGCCTGGTCTTTTCTGCCTTGGCTTCCGAAAGGTTCGCTAGAGAACTCTTAATCCTCATTACCACCTGTGTAATTGTTTTCTTCGTCTCGCCCACCCTTGCTTCGAACGACTGCAACGCCTGACCTGTCGACGTCCGGAGGGAGGACGACTGTTCCTCCAATCTCTTGGAGCACTCTTCGAGCCTCCTCCGTGTGGCCTTGCTATATTCCTCTAACGACTTTTCCCCCCTGATTAACGCCTTGTCGGCCAGTTGCAATTCGCGCATGACCGAACTGGATCCTGCCTCCGCTGTGGGAACGATGCCCCCTTCACCAGCTATCTGTGCCTTGATCGATTCAGTAACACACGCGACATTCTCAGCCATGTCAGATAACACCTTCATTGTTTCCGCAACAGATCGAGTCCCTACGTCATGGTTTGTGTTGGCGGCGCTCACGATGCCTGTTTGACCCGCCTCAATGCCTCTGCGGAGGTCCGAAAACGACGTTTCGATGTTATTCAACACGGCCAGCACCATTTCCCGGAACTCTTTCGCGGCCCCTCTCCGTTCTGCCTCAGCATCCCTCTGCGACGCCAAGAGTGCATGGACGCCATCACGGTCTCGAAGGGCATCCTCTAACGTTCCAATTAGCGCCTGCGCTTCCGAAGTGAGGGATCGCTCCGTGGTCCTCGTGGCCATCAGTATCGCCTCGGTCTTCTTCAGGCTGATCCGCGTTCGCTGCAGCTCCCCCTCGGCCTCCTTCCTCTTGTTGGACTCCACCTCCACCTTCCCCTCCAAAGCCTCATTTTCCTCGTTGGCGTCGTGCAGCTTCTGCTGGCAGACCATCAGCTCCCCTTCGACCTTATCGGCCCGCTCCTGCAACTCCTGCTGCTGGAGGTGCTTCCTCGCCAAGGCCGCCTGCGCCTCGTCGACCTGGGCCTGCATGTACCCAAGCCTCATTTCCATTTCCTGCCAGCTCTCAATGTCGCCAGGCGACTTGGCGTCGCCGGAGTCGTTCGTCCCTCCGGACATGCTGCCCATCTCCCCTAGGGCGATGAGCGACGAAGAAACGGGCTTGTTGACGATGCCGTTGGCGGAGTGCGCGTAGTTGAGCGTCGAGGCCGTCTCCTCGATGGCCGCGACGGAGGGGGAGATGGTAGCGACGATGACGGTCTTGCACCGTCCGCCGAGGGCCTCCTGGAGGACCCGCGTTAGCTTCGAGTCTCTGCGTCAAGACGAGCGTCCATCGAGAGTTTAAGATAATATATTTCACATGAACACGCGATATCGCCGCAATACATCCGCCCACTCACCGGTACGGGATCCTCGCCCCCGTGCTCCTCCCAAGGCTCTTCTCCTTCAGCACCGTGATGACCCGCCCCAGCGTGAGCAGGCTCCGATTGATGTTCATCCGCTCCCGCTCCCTCGCCGCCGCGTCCGGCGCCCCCTTTTCGTTCCCCGCGCTCTTGGCGCACTCGCTCCCGGCGAGGTCGACCAGGTGGAGTTTTCCCTTGAACTCCATGTCGCCGTCGCCCCGTCCCAGGGCGATGCGGCCGTGGACCTTGATGGTGAAGAGGCAGTGGGATCGGGAGGAGGACTTGTTCATGCGCGTCTCGCCGATCATGCGGGCGTGCTGGGCCCGCTGGAGGAGGTTCAGGACGTCGGACGCCGAGTGGACCTGGCGCTCGGTCAGGCCCCTGGGAGAGAAAGTAAAGAAAGAGAGGGCAAAGGACGAGTTGCCGTAAGTTTTTTCAAAAGTCGAGGAAAAGGGGCAGGTCCCGGAACATCAGCAGACGCCCCGCGTAGGAAACGAGTGGAGGGTCTCAGGACACCCCAACGGATCTTTGACTTGTGATGCGAAGATGGAGACTGTCACGATATCCCGAGCTATCAGCCCAGATTTTGAGAGGCAGTTGAGCGCCCGCCCATGTGGATAATTTCGTGGATGGCACGCTTCTGGACCGGGGTAAAATGCCTACGATAGCTCTTATGCGCTCAAGGATGAGTTCTCCACATGGGACGAACAGATCCCTTGACGAGCCCGAATCGAGGCTCCCCTACAATAGGCCCGTCTGCAACGCCGGCCGACATTCTTCGCGATCTTCGCCTCACCTGACGAATGTGCCGCCCTTGCCCTCCATGATGTCGAGCTTGCCCGACTGCGCCTGCTGCTGCGACGACGGGCCCGGAGGGCCTCCGTTGAAGCTTCCGGAGCCGTGGGAGTTGCCGCCGTCCAGGAGCAGGTCCCTCAGCTCTTCGTTGTAAACTTCGCGAGGCGAGGGGGAGAAGAAGTTCGAAAATAAAGAAATATCGTTAGGAACAAAATGAAAAGGAGCCCGTCGCTGGGTGAGCGCTGACAGACCGAGGCTGCGACCGGCGTGCCCTTCGAAGACGGCGCCGCAGAACGACGAGACATCGAAGCTGCGACGAGTCCCCCGACGAGACAGCGCTCCTCGCGACGAACTCACTCTCCAAGCACGAGCACGCGACCCGCACCTCCCGATACCTCGGCCCCCTCAGTTGCTCGAAGATGGCCCCCGCGCTCCTCGGGATGACCCCGTGATCGTCCGCCCGCTCCAGCGACCCCTCCATCGTGTGCGTCTTCCCCGTCCCCGTCTGCCCGTACGCGAACACCGTCGCCTCGTACCCCCGGAGCACGTCGGCGATCACCGGCTTCACCGTCGCGTCGAACACCTCCGACTGGGCGCTGAAGGCCGCGAAGACGCCGTCGAACTTGTAGGACAGCCGGCTCTGCTTCCGGCCCTTGCCCCGGACGACGGTCACCGAGCGCTCGTCGGTCCGGGCGGTGACGACGGGGAGGGTCCCGTGGCGTCGCTCGGCGTCGTTCATGGGGCGGACGCGGACGACCACCTGGATGGCCGAGGCGCCGGTCGCGGAGGACGAGGAGAGGCGGGACGGCGCCGGGGACGGGGCGCCGCCGCCGCCGCACCCGCCGCCGGACCTGGCGCTGGCGGAGGAGGGGGCGTCCGCCATGGTCGATCGCGGATCCGTCCGTCGGGCGGGGGGGGGGGTCGGCGCGGGGGGGATGGAGCCGATCGAGGGGAGCGTGGGCGGGCGTGGAGGATGGACGACGTTTTATTTTTGGGAGCGATCGACCGTTGGCGCGGTTTGAAAAAAAAATGGCGCACCACCACCGACCGACCACTTCGGTTCGTTTTCGCCAGAAACCGATTTTGGTGACTTGGTACTCCTCCATAATTGGGAAGGGATTTTGATTGGTTCTATTGGCCATCCGTCGTCGTCACATTCCTGTGTCACTCAGCATGAAATTCCAACAGGCAGTGTATTGTGAGCTCAGCACAGCTCACTGCTCCGCCCAGAGTGGAGCATGCAGTGGTATGGTGTTGGCCGACGCAACGGCAAAGACAGGCGATCTCCCCTGTGCGACGCCGCTGAGACTTGGTTCTTGACAGCAGCTTCCGCCCAGCTGTCCATGAGCAAATCTGCGACGCTGGCAACCTGACTGGCAACTTCACATAACACAAGACCCTACACAATATTGTGGGTACTCCTCTGTCCGCTTTGATGAAATGGATCATAGTACTCTGCAACAGATCAACTGATGCTAGGGCTAGGCATTGAGTTCACGCTGAGGGTGTGTCTATCGTTTTGTCTGGGTGCATGTAATTATCCTTCCCAGCAGCGTTTTTTTATCTTGTCCCCCACATTGGCATCCCTCATTTGAATTTAATTAACCTCTGATTGCACCCATTGATTCGTCTACTTTTCAGCTTTCGAACCTGTCCATGAGCAAATCTGTGACGCTGATAAACTGACTGGCAACTTCACATCACACAAGACCCTGCGGAATAATATTGTGGGCACTCATCCGTCCACTTTGATGAAATTGATCATAATACTGTCTACCGAAGAGGTAAGACGGTTCAATTGTCGTGTATGCCCCTTATAAATTGGTCCTTCTATTTTGCTGTTAGGATAAAGAATAAGAGATGAATTTAATTCTCTCATTCTCATTAACTCAATTCAACCTTGAGTAGTTCAGTGCTGGTGTTGCTCTGAATTCCCTGTCATACCTCGTTATTTCTGAACGTGACATTGTCCTTTGCCTTTCGACAGCTCTCTGTGCAAAATTTACCGGACTGTTCATTGCAATATGGGAGAAAGTACCTGTCAATACCAGACCTCCTGCTGTTCATACCCATATACTAGGTATATACATAGAAAATATACCTACCAAATGAAGTGCACCAATATCTACAAAGTAAGTTTGGAAATATACCCATATCAAAGATTGAAAACACAAAACGGATCTGACGTTTTTTTTAATTGACGTTAATGACTAAGACCAGGATGATCCTACGTTTGTTGCGGGAAACGATTGGCCCCCGGTGCTTGGACCTGAAAGAAATCAATTATGTTTTGCAGTTAGGGGCGGAGACCGTATTACCACTCAAAAAATTCTATCTCCCAAACTGAAGTATTTTTGTTGGGTATTGTTCAGCATGATCGAAATAGTATGTCACAAAAATCTCTAAAAATTGGCTGGATGTTTAGGTTTTGAGCACCGAAAGTTGCATTTTTTGTGATATCCCTGTGCCAAAAACGCTTGTTATTTTCTGCTTGCTTTTGCGAAAATGCGGGGAATCCCCCACTGGCTTCGAGTAGATAAAACCTTCACATTTCAATTTAATATTCAAATTTGGGCGTTCAAGCTTCGTCCGGGTCCTCGGCGCAGCTTTTTCGATGGGCCGTTGTGGTCTTCGTCATGGCCTTCGTGGGTAACGTTCGAGAATGGCCATTTCGAGAGTCGGGCTTGGACGTGGCCTTCGACATCCTGACGTTTGTGGCCAAGAAAGCTCGTCTTTGTCTAGTAGCCAAGGGCTCGAGCGCTGCTAGCGCAATTAACTTCTTACTTAGCTTACGTTCGTATTAGAGTGATCGCTCAATTGTGGGGTGTGTAGCTTCGCCCCCGGCGACGAAGGCGACGGCTTCGACCGCGAGCGGCTGCGACCCCGCGCCGACGAGTCCCCGCGGTACTTCCTGCCCGACCTCACCACCTCGGCCGGGGCGAAGGCCGAGAAGGGGCTGAAGCCCTCGAAAGCCGAAAAGGAGGCGCGGTCGCCTCCCTCGCGCCCTCCGCGTCGTCCGCTCCTTCCTTCGTGCCGTCGAGGTCTCCGGTGACGACCAAATCGTCTCGGCCGTCGACGAGCTCGCAACCCAGCTCGCAGCCTTCTTCGAGCCCGAGCTCTCAACCCTCCTCGAATCCGAGCGAGGTGCCCAGCTCGCAGCCCTCTTCGCAGCCGAGTGGACAGCCGAACTCGATTCCGAGCGAGACGCCCAGCTCCCGGCCGAGCGAGCAGCCCAGCGAACAGCCGAGCTCGAAGCCGTCGAGGTCCGTGGAACCCACCGAATCTTCTCGGCCGAGCTCCCAACCGCACGTTCCGTCGCGGAGGACGACAGCACGAAACCTCCCTCCTCGCCGTCCCTCGAGCGAAGCTCCTCGTCGCGTCCGACGTGCCGCCCCAGCGCCATGGCCTTGCTCGTTACCGCGCAGACGACGTTGGCGGCGTTGCACCTCCGTGCACATGAAGGAGACCCGCCGCCGCCGCC
>JALLPA010000402.1:0-15603 GCA_036939895.1 Thalassiosira exigua
GCCGACCATGGCCAAGTGGTTGAGCTGAGGCCGGCAGTAGTGTAGCTTTAAGACAGACACCAGCGCTGCGGCCGACGGCAACACCGACCGCTATCCAAACAACGAACGATGGACTGGAACGGGACGCCCCTGTCGTGCAGTGGCGAGAGGTCGCCGCCGCCGACGGGCAGGCACAAAACGGTTTTGCGGACAACTCAAAAAAGTCGGCGACGGCGGGGAGGGACAGCGCGGAGAGCTCGACGCTACAGAGTCCGACGCCGACGGCGCGGCGGCGGAGGTGGCAACGGATGGTCGCTACCGGACGCCGTAGCCGTCCCCTGCATGCAACTCTTTCGGCAGGCGACGGCGGGAACCTACGAACCGTCCACCGGCGTGGAGGACGCCGACACCGATGGAGGATACATACGGCCGTAAGTCGGCGCCGCACACGCATAAGGTCGCGGTGGAGGCCGCGACGCTGGCAAAAGAATCAAGGGTCAGTGGGGAGAGCATGAGATCACACCCTTCCCCGGCAGAACAACGGGAGTGAGCGTGGGGGGGACGACTGAGGCGCCGCACCGACCCCCTCTCGTGCTTCCACCCCGCCATCAACAACATAGCGGATTGGTGGCGGCAGGATGGGAGAGCATGGAATAGCTGACGCCGACGAGTTCGCCGCCGACGACGGCGTCAAGCGACGGCTGGAGGCTTCTGGGCGATCGACACCGACCGTCCAATGGCCCTACCGCGGGCGAAGATGGCGACAACCACACGTTTCCGCCGCTCGCGGGCCGCGCAGCGGGTGCAGACGGTGCGTGACAACAACACGGTTCCGCCTCTCGCGCGCCACGGATAAGGGTATGGACGGCGGGTGGCCAACCCCGAAGTCGACGGGCGACTGGGCCGCCGCGCAGATCGTCCCCCACCAGCTTCAATGGGCGCAGAGAGACCTCTGGACGCCTCAAGAGCTGACAGGACTTCCCATAACCCCGTCTGTTCTGCGGTGAGAAGACAGCGAGGACTCTAAAGGGTACGGAGAGGGGTCGCTGGAGGATGCAGGGATAGGATTCCCAGAGATACGGTTTTTCGGTGGCTTGTGTTGGCGATTGGTGACGAGAGCAACATGGCCAAATGATCAAACGATGGCGGCGACAGTGGCGGTGACGTTGAACCCCTGTATGTGTCAGCAAGCATGTCAGAACGAACCAATGATGTGGCTGGCGACGAGAGGCGCGCGACAGAAAGGTCAGGGCGGTGAGCTCTCACCCGTGGGTTCCCTGCCGTGACATACCGACTCGAATGGCAGCCACCGGAGCAGAGACAGGCGCGGATGCCAGACAACATGGTAGTTGGGGTTAGGAACGATAGCGCTTGCAACCCCCCAGGGGCCCTATCGGTGACAGAATGAACAATGTGACGGCTATGGCGGCAGGCACAGTGCAGATCAGTTAGCTGGCAGTGGCAAAGGCGGCGTCAGTACGAAAGGCGCAAAAGGCAGAAGAAATGCTGGGCAGGCCTGTCACATGGGCATAGTGATCGAGGCGCCTTCTTCAGCCCAAACCAGAAATTGGCACAAGGACACAACCCAGGCGGGGAGATGCTGCTGCATCCAAAGGTCCCCCGGTAGCAAGGCGTGTTGACCAAACAGAGGTCTTGGGAGGCTGGGGGGGACAATCCAACTGCAGATTCTCCCAGCGGCAAGTGGTTACGAGACACCTCGCAACAGCATGTGTAAATTGACCACGTGTGTGGCAGCGACGAGGAACTGTTGGAGCAATAGCCTCGCGGCAGCTTGAGGGGGTAACCGTAGGAATGCAGTTTCCTCCAAGACATCTCCTCCAAGACATAGTGGGCCAGGCCAACCTCCTTGGGAAAGCATAAGTGGAAGACCATGCGACTGCAATTTCCCTGTGCGGTGCGTCGCGTTCGACTAGCCAACACTGCGGGGGGAGGACGCTCCATCTTGCGACAACCTGGGGGAAGACAGTCCGATATCAGATTACCCTCCCAGGGAGGGGTGACAAGATGCCACTCCATGAGAGCAGAAGGGGAAGACCGTGCAAATGCAGGCCCCCCTCGCAGCAGCAACTTATTTTCAGAGCGATAGACTTGCGGCAGACTAAGCTGTAGACGATAGGTGTTTCGTCAGACCAATAAACTCGCAGGAGGCGAGCCAAGGATTGGAGGAGAGCAACAGGCGCGTGGTGCGTCAGGCCTGACCCTCAGAAGCCGCGTGAAGGGGGTGCGGCGTGACGCCCGGGCGGTGTCGACACTGATACCAGAGGCAGCGAGCCCTCCCCCAGTGAACTTATCGGCAGATTTGAAGGAGCCAAAGGGATGGGCGAACCCAGGCCAGGAGCACACGCTCCAGAAGAAGCGCTATCATAAACAGAGAAAGCGAGCAGCCGACGAGGCGAATCACAGTGGCCAGCGCGTCCCACTCACCAGCCGTCAGCCATCGAGGCGCACAGAGTACTGTGCAGCAGGGGAGGCGCGTCTCATGGGAAAAATAGAAGATGTTTGTGTTGGAGCGAGAGACTCGCGTCAAGCTGAAGAGGACGCTGTGCAAATGCAGGCTCCTATTGCAGCGACAAAAACTTTGTTGAAGCAACAGATTCGCGGCAGGCTAGGGGAGAGGGCCGTGCGAATGCAGGTCCCCCTTGGAGCGAAAAGGTGGCTGTTGGAGCAAAAATACTCACTTTAGGCTAGGGAGGACGCCGTGCAAATTCAGGCACCTTTTGCAGCAACAACGTTCTTGTTGGAACAACCGACTCGCGGGGGGGGAGAAGATCGTGCGAACGCAGGTCCCCCCGTGCAGCAACAAGCTGGCTGTTGGAACAAGAGACTCGCAGCAGGCTGGAGATGACACCATGCAAAGGCAGGCTCTTATTGCAGTTTTGGATGGAGGGCGATGTAGCGGCAAGGAGACAGCCGAGGTGATGGAGGGCGACGAAGCAGCAAGCGGGCAGCCGAACCGGCGCCCCAGGACGATGAAGGGCGACGCAGTGGCGAGGGGTTAGCCACGGTGGTGCCTCAGGACGATGAAATGTGACGCAGCGGCAAGCGGACAGCTGAGGTGGCACCCCAGGACGATGGAGGGCGACGCAGCGGCGAGCGGACAGCCGAGGTGGCGCCCGGACGATGGAGGACGACGCAGTGGCGAGGGGTTAGCCGAACCGGCACCCCAGGACGATAGAGGGCGACGCAGCGGCGTGCGGGCAGCCGAACCGGCACCCCAGGACGATGGAGGGCGACGTAGCGGCGAGCGGGCAACCGAACCGGCGGTTCAGGACGATGGAAGGCGACACAGCGGCGAGCGGGCAGCCGACCCGGCGCCCAAGGAGGATGGACACCAATGTAGTGGCAGCGGGCAGCCGAACTGGCGCGTCGCAAAGAGCAGCGAGAAGCCGAACCGGCGCCTCGCGAAGTGCAGCGAGCAGCCGAACTGGCGCGTCGTGAGGAGCAGGGAGCAGCTGAACCAGCACGTCCCGAAGATCAGCGAGCAGCCGAACCGGCGCGTCTTGAAAATCAGCGAGCAGACGAACTGGCGCGTCGCGAAGAACAGCGAGCAGTCGAACCGGCGCGTCGCAAAAAGCAGCGATCAGCCGAAGCGGCGTGTCGCGAAGATCAGCGAGCAGCCGAACCGGTGCGTCGCGAGGAACAGCGAGTAGCCGAACCGGCGCGTCGAAAAGATCAGCGAAGAGCGGAACCGGCGCATCAGTAAGAGTAGCGAGCAGCCGAACCGGCACGTCGTGAGGAGAAGGGAGCAGCTGAACCGGCGCGTCCCAAAGATCAGCGAGCAGCCGAACCGGCGCGTCCCAAAGATCAGCGAGCAGCCGAACCGGCGCGTCGCGAAGAGCAGCGAGCAGCCGAACCGGCGCTTCGCAAAAAGCAGCGAGCAGCCGAACCGGCGCATTGCGAAGATCAGTGAGCAGCCGAACCGGTGCGTCGCTTGGAACAGCGAGTAGCCGAACCGGCGCGTCGAAAAGATCAGCGAAGAGCAGAACCGGCGCATTGGTATGAGTAGCGAGCAGCCGAACCGGCGCGTCGTGAGGAGCAGGGAACAGCTGAACCGGCGCGTCCCGAAGATCAGCGAGCAGCCGAACTGGCGCGTCTTGAAGAGCAGCGAGGAGCCGAACTGGCGCGAGAGATGGCCTGGAGGGGAAGACCGTGCGATCGCAGGTCCCCCTGGCAACGGCACGGGTTTAGCCGGATAGGCCCTTCTTGCAGCGACAAGTTATTAGGCGGAGAATGAGACTCGCGGCAGCCTGGGGGGGGGGAAACCGTGTGACTGCAGGTCCCTCTTGCAGCGACATAATTGTAGCTGGAGCGGAGGAACCGTGGCAGGCTGGAGTGGAAGACAGTGCGGATGCAGGTCCCCCTTGCAGCGGCAAAATCCTTAGCCTGAGCGGCCTGAAGGGGAAGACCGTGCAGTCACAGGTCTCCAAACATTTTTGTGGAAGGCTGGGGGGGAAGGCCATGCAGATGCAGGCCCCCATTTTAGCGAAAAGAGTCTAGTTGGAGCGAGAGACTCGCTTCAGGCTAGACGAGCATTGATGTGCGTAATGTGCGACCAGCCGTCATCGCGCATCGCACAGATGAGTCGCGAGACGCCAACGACGCGCACCGCATTGAACCAATGACCTGCATGCAGACGAGGCGCGTCGCACATAGGTAAGAGCATCAAGCAGATGTCTCGGCGCCGTGCATAGGACAGCAGTCAGCCATCGAGGCCTGTTGCAAAAAGGAACAGTGAGCAGCCGTCGAAGCGCGATGAGCGTAGAGCAGCGAGCAGACGACGAGGCTCGTTGCACCAATCTGCGCCCAGTCGTCGAGGCGCGCCCAAAACATGAACAACGAGCAGCCGGCGAGTTGCATCTCAACCACGGAGCAGCCACCGAGGTGCATTACAGGGGCTAACAACCAGCGAGGACGCGTGCAGGTAATGTGAAGCGGGACTGTGAGTGGACGCGCGTGATAGAATGGCCATCAGATAGGCGGTTTCTGCGGGAGAAGCGACTTGCAGTAGGTGGGAAGGAAGCCGTGCCAGGCGAGGAATGTCTCACGGCAGGCTCAGAGGGCTCCTGTGCGACCGCATGTTTCCCCGTGCAGCGCAAGGCATCTAGAGGATTTCATTGTGACGCAACCGTCACGTAGATGAAATGCGAGCAGCCACCGAGGCGCGTCGCATGGAGTCGTAAGCAGCCAACGAGGTGCATCACATAGAGAAGCCGCGTCGCGGGGAGAACGGAGTCATCGCCGGGACCCGTCGCACAGAGAGGCGAGAGTTGACAAGGCAGTTGACAAGGCTCGCCGCACAAAGACAGGAGCAACTGGGGCGGAACGTTGAACACAAAAGCGAGCAGCTGTCGAGGCATGTTTGCACAGAGCAGCAACCTGCTGTCGAGGCGCGTCGCACAAAAAGAAGCGAGCAGCCGACAAGGAGCACAAGTGCACCACAGACAAGCAGCTCACGAGGCACGCCGCACAAAAAACGCGAGCATTGACATAGGGGTAGACCGTGCGCGGCTGCATGTCCACCTGCGGCAGATACGAAACGAAGTCGTGCAAAAAACAAAACTTTTGGTGAGCGCAGGAGAAGGTCCCCCCTTTGCACAAAGCGTGTGGACACAGCAGGTTCTTGCGACAGCCACAACCCGGGCGATGGCACGTCTCTTGTGGCAGCAGAAACAGTCTGGCTGGAGCAGAAATGTTGAGGGGACAGACAGTGTGTGTGCAGGCCCCCATGCCATGTAAGGTTGGCCCGGGCGACGTCTCGCAGAAAGCGCCGCGGAGCAACAACTCGTGGCAGGCACAACCCTGGGAACGCGAGAAAAATGGGTCTAACGGGCGCCTTTGGCTTGGTGACCCTCGCTCTTCCTCAAGCGGGTAGGGGGGCACGATGCAATGATATGACATTCGCCACCCCGACTCAGGCCGTGGTGGACGACCAATGTCGCTCCCGCAACCCAGTTGGTTTGCCTTTTCAGGGCAACCATGGCGCGACCGTCGGGCGGAGGGGTAACCGCCACTCAAAAACATTTGTTTTGCGAGGTGCCAACCGCACCACCAACTCTTGGAGGCGCACCCGCCACTCGTAGGGACTGCAACCTAATGGAAACCCGCACCGGGAGGGAGCACCGTACCGGACATCATGATGCAGCGACGGAGTATTGCCTTGTGGTGCAACCACCACGCAGAAGGAGTACCTTGAAAATATTAGTTTTATGATGTTCCCCAACCACCAAAGGAAACGGCTGCGGGGCATAACTGCCAGCCTGCAGGGCGAATCGTGGGGCGCAACAAGCAAAGCACCCTGGGGCACGCACAACCCATTGGCGCAACCGCCACTCAGAGGGATCTAGTGTTAGAATATGAATGGCGCAACCGCCACCGGAGGATTTCCTTGAGGCGCGACCGCCATTGAGAGGGAATACCTAAACCAAACCTTGTTGTTTCCTCTGTTATTTCAATAAGAGTGACTCTCTTTGTACGCCGACTATCGAATCAGCCACACCAGAATGCGATAGCAGAAAATGAGAGCAGACGCCAAACGGCTCTAGACACAGAACATTCGTCATGATGGACGATGAGATCAACCGTTCCGCCCCTGTGGCGTAGGGCAGCGACAGGGCGCCCTCGAAGAGGGGCAATTGACCCGACGCGGTGGCACATGGAACAACGGCAGCAGACGAGATTGATAGAGGGAGAGACTTGGCGCCCGCTTGGTGCAGCGACCGCCTGCTCTCCCTCTTGTGGGTGGGGTGCTTTCAACCTCCTCTGAGTTGCCCGCTGCGCGGACAGGGTGGGCGACTTGCGTCTCAGAGGAGGCTGGGCAGTCGACTTAGCCCAGCTCAGTTTCGGCACCCTACCCACACAATCTTGTAGTTTCTGTAGCCTCACACACTTGCACCACCACGTAGCCATGGACCCGAGTCCAAAGAGCTGAGGTCCAGTCCTTTAGGACTTGATTCGCACAGAAAGGTGAAAAAATCTGTACATGCACCAAGACAAAAATGCTGCAAATCAACACCATGTGCGTACAATATGGAAGTATAGAAGTAGCGCATCAATCACTATCTGACCAGATACCCTCCTGCACTTCGTCTTCCTCTTTCAAGGCACCAACATTCTCGAGATCTGCTTTGTTGACTACCGCAGCTTTCTTTTTCTTCTTCCGCTTGGTTTTGCCCTTCTTAATTCCCTCTTCCTCCACTGAATCGGCATCGCTCTCTGCCTCCTTCTCCTCATCTCTCTTTTTACGTTTCTTCCCGCCTTCCGTGTTCTTGCCCGCACCCTCCTTCGCTCTTTTGTCGCCTTTCCCCGATTTAGTCGCCGGCCGCGTCGCGGCCTCGAGCCTCCTCTCCTTGGCCACAGCCGCGTCGTGCCGCTCCCCCATGGCGGGGACGTTGCTCGGCTTCAGCGCCTCCAGCCGGCGCACGTCTTTCGGGGCGTCCGTCAGGGTGGATCGACCCTTGACGGCGAAGGCGGAGTGCTTCTCGCAGAGCTCGATGGTGCCCTTGGCGTAGGCCCGCCATCGGCCGTTGTTGATTTCCTTGTTGAACTACGTCGCGGAAGCAAACGGTTTGAAACAATCCAGTAGGAACAAGTTCGAGGTATGCCACGGCCGAAGAAAGCTCACCTTCCGGAGCCGCTGCACGATTGCGAATGTGAATTCTGGGAACCCAGGGGAGTACCGATACAGGTCCAGCTCCCGGTTCAGCAGCACGAAGACCTCTCCCAGCACGCCGTCCAGCTGCTCCGTCGTCCGCAGCGTGTTCTCCTTGGGCAGCTTCAGGATCAGCGGGAGGCGCAGCCCCTGGACCGTGGACTTGACCTTCCCGCCCCCCTTTCCCTTGCCTTTCCCCTTCCCCCCGCCGCGGATGGGCTTCATCCCTACCTCCCTGTGGTCCAAGACCCCTAACAAGAGAGAAGTGGTGGGTATGAACGTCTCCGTGGACGCCGCGAGCTGCTGCAGCAGTCGGACGCAGTGCAGCCGCAGCGGCGCCCACCGGGCCGGGGGGACCAGCCGACACACGCCCAAGATCACCTCCGTCAGGGGATAGACCAAAGAGCGGAGGAGGTTGGCCTCCTCGTCCTTCCCTCCGGCCCCCGCGCCCGGCTTGCCGCTCGCCTCCTCCGCGTCCTCTCCTCCTCCCCCTCGCCCCGCCGCCGCCTTCGCCCCGCACGCGGCGCTCAGCACCGCCGTCCACAGCTTCAGGCAGTGGACGTACTGCCAGCAGCACACGGCCCCCATCGCCTCCGGCGTCCGCTTCGTCGTCGCGCTCCGCAAGTGCAGCGCCAGCTGCCGCACGTACACGAACGCGTGCTGGTACGAGCTCGCGTAATCCAACCCGTACAGTTCCACGACGCAGTTTCCCATGAACGTGAGCGTGGGGAGGACGGTGCCCACGCTCGCGGCCGTGCCGAACTTGGATCGACGCGCGTACCCCAGGTACGTCGCCTTGAGCGCGTCTTCGACGAAGGGGTACGGCTGGGTGATCGCCAGCTGTCTTATCCGCAAGAACGCCTGGAGCCGGACGGCGTTGTGCTCCTCGTCGGAGTCGAGGGGCGCGGCCCACAGGCGGGCGCACGTCTTTAAAAACGGCTTGGCGAGCTTCGGCGTCGCGGAGAGGTACGGGACGTACTTCGACAGCGCCGCGAGGACGAATCGGAGGAGCTTGGCCTCTTTCCCGGCCTCGTCGAGGACGTGGAGGGTGGAGCGGAGGAAGGATTCGAGGAGGGGACGGACCGCGGCGAAGCGGGGGGATTTGGCGAGGGTCTTGGGGTGAATCGGTCGGTTCTCGTCCGGGAGCTTCGCTGTCGCTTCCTCTTTCTTTGTCGCGTCCTTCTTCGCGCCTTTTTGCTTCGGCTCCTCCTCCTCTTCGTCGCTGTCGCTGCCTTCCCCGTCGCTGCCGCTAGATTCTTCTTCCTCCTCCTCCTCCTCCTTCGCGCCGCTCCCCTTCCCGAGCAGATGGTACCGAAACTCCTCGTGGCACCTCCCCAGACACACCGCCATCAAGCGATCGAACACCGCGGGGCTCTCGATCCGAAACTCCTTCTTCCTCCTCCTCGCCCCCTCCTCGTCGTCCTCGTCCCCGTCTCGATCCTGCCGATCGGCGTCGCTCAGGTGGCACGCCGTCCGATACGCCGCCACCATCCGCTTCAGCCCCTTCGCGGAGTGGGAGGCGAAGGCCCCCTGCTCCAGGCGCTCCAATCGATTCGGGGTGAGGAGGAATCGGTCCTCCGCCTCCTTCTGTTGACGCTCGAATTGCTTCTTCATGGGATACCCCCCCTTCCCCTCCTCGCCTCCCTCGTCGTCGTCCTCGGCCAGCTCGTCCGCGAACTTCCCCATGGCGTCCTCGTCCTGCACGTATCCCCCTCCTCCTTCGTCGTCGTCGTCGCCGTCCGATGGTCCGTCCTCCCCGAATTCCAGAAGGGACCGCTCGTTCTCCTCGAGGTACTTGTGAAAGTCGGGATCGTCCGCGGCCAATTGCTCCATCTGGCGCTTCATCCGCGCCTCGGAGGCGATCACGTCCTCCTCTTCCGATCCGAGGGACGCGTACGAGTCGACGCTCTCGTCGTCGTCGTCGACTTCGCCTTCGCCGCCGCGTTCGCCGGCATCGTTCGCCTCGAAGCCCTCGTCGTCGCTCCCGTCGCTCCCCCCCGCCCGCGCGCCCGCCGCCGCCCGCGCGAAGAACGACTCGACGTCGAGCCCGCCCAAGTTCTCCTCGGACGCGAAGTCCCCCGCGGATCGCTCCTTCTCCTTCTCGTGGTTCCCATCCTCGTCCGGCTTTCGTTTCTTGCCTCCCCCGACTCCGCCTCCGTCGCCGCGCTCGGACTTCTTCCCCCCGCCGCCGCGCTTGACCTTCGCCCTTCCCCGCTTGGCGAGGCGCGCCCCCGGCTTCTCCAGCGCCTTGGACGGTCCGCCCTTGGCGACGAACTTGCGCGAGCGCTTGGTCGCCTTGGGCATGGTTTTTCGGCGAGAGGGTTCGGGTGCGGAGATGGATGGGGGTTCGACGGACGGGTTCGGCGGGCGCCGTTTTCGCCTCTCTCCTCGGCGTCGACCGTTTGTTGCTTCCCGACGATCTACCGACGACCGATACGCTCCCGAACGTTCCGGGAGTCGCGTCCCGTCGCGTCTTCGTGGCAGGTCTGTGGCCCCCGGCGGCGGCGCGGTCGGTGTCCCGTCGCTGCGCGCGAAGGAGGCAGGAGAGGTCGACTCTGGACTCTGGATTTTAGTGAAGGTCTGCCTATTATTGGAATGCAGTGGCGGCGATGGCCAGTGCCATCACCACGTTGTATGTTGGTTGTGGTTTCTTCCCGCCATTTTCAACTGCGAAGGCCAGACAACTACAGTTGAGTGCGACAAAGGACAAAGTGTATCCCCCCCACCCTCGTTGTACCCCCCCCAAGCTCAGCCTAGCCTGGGGAGTTGTACCCCTCTACTAGCAACCACCATGAGGGATTTCCCAAGTTGTATCCCCCTCAGGGTCAGCCTAACTAGGAACTTGTACCCCCCAGGGGGGTACACCTTGTTGTACCCCCCTGTAAAATATTATATGCTATTGCATGTGTGAGATGCAGAAAGTGTGCTGCTCACCAGCTTGGCACAATCAGCGCAATAATTTTACATGCATACAGCTATTTCAAGATGCAAGTGAGCCCGCATCGTGATGTGTAGGTGCAGGCAGTATTGTAGTACAAATGTACACTCACATGTTCTTCCACACAGCACCATGTATGCAAATCACCGTACTCGTGCATAGGGTGCTAGCCAGAGATTTTAGACTTGAACTTACCGAGCTCCCTTTTCGTCGATTTCGTTCCCTCCCCGTCATGGCAACCTTCTCGCCAAAATGAAGGTCATGAGTGCCATGACAAATTTGGGTTATAAAAAAGGGTGGTTCCCGCTGATCCATTATGTCAAAAATAGCGCTTTGTGGTCCAAACAGGCTATAGAGGTTTTTCGGCGCGCATGCCCGCAAAATTCAGAATCCAAATTTAACGATTTCGGTCCTATTTGAGCTTATTTTTGATCAAATAAGGCGGAAATATTGATGATCTTCCTCTGCTTCCCCGAATAAAAAACCACGCGCCGCCGTAGTCATCGTGATTGTGTGACTCCCAGTGCGGGAATAAAAAAGTTATATCAGCTTCTCTAAAATTGTCTCTTGTAGGGATAAGATTTTGGATGGAAACGTGTCTTCAAATTAATTATACATTGAGATTGTTACGAAAGAATGCATCAAAAGGAAACTCCATATTACAATACAATTTTTAGTTCCATTATTTTGGGGTAAAGTTCCACTGCAGTAACTTTTACATCTAGTGTGTTGCCTTTTGGGAGTGAAAGTTTCCTTAGTATCTGCCATACTATACGCAGGGTACCAAAAAACATACTAAAACGTACGTACATTTATTTCCCTAAAAAGTGCACGAGATTAGCAGGTATACTGGTCGCCCCATGTTTTTGCAGAATAGTGTTCCTGTCAGCATTACATAATTATAGGACACGTTAATTTCACCCAATGACAAAACCTTGGGCGATATCTTTGTAGACATAGTCCCGTGTCTCTTACTCTGATTTGTAGCCTACCGGGTCATTAGAAGTGGCCATTTGAGCTGATTTCAGTTGGGGTGTCATTTTTCTTTTTTTCTTTTCTCAAATGCAAAAACCAAAATCGACACTGTTTCAAGAGACTGATCCCCCCCAGGATGTCTTCAGATCAATCATGATGGCAATGACGACGACGCCCGGCCCGGGAGGGGCGGGGGTGCCCTCACCATGGAGATGCCGTCTACTGTGAACGTCGGCATGGTGGAGCTTGATTCAATTTTTGTTGTTTATGCTGATCTAATTTATTTTGTTTTGGCTAGCTCTTCCTCAACACAACTTGTGTGGCATGCCCGGACGCATCCTCCATCATCGCCGTGTTTGACCCAGACAACAAAGAGGAGGAGGAGGTCGTCCGATCAACTGTTGCCTCTAGCAAGCCTACCAGGACAAAGCACGACAACAATGGTTAATCTTCCCTCTCCACACTTTGCCGCTGGGGTCCGCCGCCGCTTCTTTTTCTAGTTTATGAAACAGACTCGAGGGGCTGTGGTGGATTGTGGGGGACATGACGTCCTTCCGACAACAGCTGTGGATTGTTAACATTGGTTACAGGGGCAGTGGCTGAGGCGTTGACGAGGGTGAAAGGGGACGAGCAGGGCCGGGCTTGGAACGTCCTCACTGGTTGTCGCTATCCTTGTAGGGCACACCGGTGCAAAGGAAAGCTGATGTCACCCCCAAAAACAGAGAGGTTGATCCATGGAGGCCAATGAGTCTCCCATCGAGTGGAAAGAGCCCAGGGCCGAAGTAAGAAGGGGGGAAGTGGAGGATGAGAACGAGGAGGTCAAAGGAGGCGTCGGAGAGCACTCCAGGGGGGGACGACTGGAAGTAAGCTGCGGAGACGAGGGCGGAAGAGAGTGTCGATGACACTTGTCCTCGTTGTGTGAGAAGGTGAGGTGGGAATTGTCGGCAAGGGGGAAGCGCGCGATGAGGCTGACAAGGTCCGTGGGAATGTAGAGACAGAGGAGTCTGTTGAAGATAGAATGTACCTGATATTTTTCTTCCACTTAAATAAATTTGTCGTCTGATCTCGGCCCACAACACGCAAGCCACTAACAAAATGTAAAAAATATTTTCTTGGTCAAACCAACGTTTTTTATGTTTGATATCTCTAACTGTTCGGAACGATCGAGCGCAATCAAAAAATGCGATAAAAATTGTATTTTATTTTATCATTTTGTCTCTTATGATCAATGATTGGCCTTTTTTGACGAAAGTGCATTAATCAACATGTAATATCAAGTGATATGCTGGGTGCACCGTACCATCAGCATCAATCTTGATTTTTTTCACAATATGTGATTGAAAATTTAAATATTGATGGATACCTGATACTGATAAATAGAGTCGTTTGAGCGTGTAATGATTATATTTTACACTGTAAGCCTATTGAGGATTTTTTGTTACTATTAACAAACTACTAGTAATGTTATTTTACGAGAGCGTTTTACTAGTAGTTTGTTAGTGCTGAAAAATATCAGGTTTGACATGTTGGGCCCGGTCTGAACAAAAACAAAAAATGCTCCGTTCTCGGTCAGATTCTGACCATTTTCAAAATTTCAAAGTACACACTGTTCAGAACACACCTGATCTGTCTATAAAAGCACTAAAATGTTTTATAAGAATCGGTAGTCGTAGTTTTTGGAAAATTTGCTCGACGAATTTTCAGGTCATTCTAAGGACAGGGACTTTTCAGGTGGTGATGTTTAGTCGATCGAGTCTCGAGTCAGAGCATTGTGGTCGCGAGGCTGTTGGTCGCTTGGGGGTGAGGGTGGTGACGGACTTCCTGGGATTGAGCTCATCAACCAGTGCTTTTTGTGGCGAGGATGACGATGATGGAGAGTGGGTATCAGACACAGACCGAGATGAGAGGGATCATTTCTTTGTCCACGATTGGATCAGATGCATTTGCTGGGCTAAATTGAGGCCAAGCAAGGACATCCGCCTAAGCTGGAGCGAATTGGCAAAGGAGTCACATGCAAACTCGCAATATTGGGTATCAAGATGCTAGACAGCCTCGGCTGGGAATGATGATGACGGCGGATGCATTGGCAGCAACATGTCGAGCCCAGCTGCGAGACTAACTGGGTAAAAATCAATAAATAAAAAGAGAACGACGACAATGAAGCTGAGAGAAACCAGTTTTTATCAATACCAATGGAATCTGTCTTGTTTAACTCTTTGTCGAGGATGGCGGACACGCGACATTAAAACCACAAAATCACATACTTTTTCCCATCATTTCACGATGGCCCATGTTCCACCGCCGCTGTGGAGTACCCCTTTGGACAATGATAGCATCTAATGATTCAATATGTATCTCCATAAGCAGATCTTTGTTACTATCTAATCGAGAGCAGCTGCCGAGTTAATGACGGACATTTGTATCTGCCGAAAGAGCATTTCCTAGTACGTCATTGGCCTATTTTACCTAGATTTTTGAGCCATCTATATCGTCAAAATTGGCGGTCACTGCCTTTGACGCCAAATATCTGCGCTGCATAAGCATTTCCGCCGCCTCCAAAACCCACGATGAACTCCCTGACTCCTTGTAAAGCAAATATTCTGTTCGGATCACAACAGGGTTCGCAGCGGCGTCGGCGGAATGACAGCGGATGGCGCCGACAGCGGACGGCGCCGACAACGGACGACGTGGTTTGTGTGTGTGTTGCGCATGCAAACCGCCAGCCGCCAGCCGCTTGTCGTCCGTGTCGTCCTCCCCCACAAAGAGTTGATATCTGAAAATAATATTTTTACTCTTCAGGCATCAAGACCTCCTGATTTTCCAAAAAAAGAATTTTTGAATTATTTTTGTCAAGTTCATTCTCGATCGAAGCTCGTGCCATAATGCAGCAATTAGGTATCTTAGATAGCTGGCCAGCCGTCTTGGGCACACGCCCAGAGGAGGTTGCGGGAATGAGTCGTATTAATTTTACGATACTTATGCCTCATCGATCAGGGTCGCCGTGGAGCGCGTGGGTGGTTGGATTGAAGTATTTGGTTGCCCGGATCCATCTCTTCTCTCTTAGATGTTTATTGCAAATAAAAGAAAGATTTTTAGAGGTAATAAATACTGGTTTTTCGCGTTCCGTCGCCAGCGAGAAAAGATTTACATGCAATGCCTGATTTAGCAATATGTCACGATTTAACTGAAATTTAAAATACGAGGGTTTTCGTGTATTTGTTTTGGTAAAAGTTTCATATTTTAGTCTTAATAGTAATTTTGAAAACAAGGGTTTTTTTCAAAACTATTGCCTTTCTACTTCGGATCTGGTGCAAATTCTACAGCAATTTCAAATATCAAAGTTTTTTGGAAAACTTCACCGAAAACATCCAAGTTTGCTATTTATCACTTCTTCGACAACATCACAATTTGAATTGTCGCGATTTCCTTTCTTTTGAAAAATGAAAGAATAATGCTAATATTTTTGTCATAAATTAACAACATTACGATGTGGAAATCCATCACAATCCAATCGACAAAATATTACATCGATCCGTTGATATTTCTAAACGTTATGGACATTCGCATATTCTATTTAAGCTAAGCGGAATCATAAGTTCTTTGCCGGAGGGCCCAAGTAACACTCTTTCTTGTTAGTTAAAAATTCACAAAACTTAGCAAACTGGCACCTGGCGCCGCGACCGGCTACTATGTATCCTGGTTGATAGGTGAGAAAATTCAGGGAATTAATATTTTTTACATGTACATGATTGACCAGTATAAACCCAAAGTTTTTTCTCCCTATCTGGAAAATATTATTTGTTTCCATACAATAATTTTTCATGGAAAATTCACTTCTTACTTTCACTTTGATATGTTTAAGTCAAAAGACACTTTCCCCTCGGCTTCAATGTGGAAGATAACACCTTGGGGGTGCTCATCGTGTAGTACCGTATATTTGGAATGCTTCACAACTTTATTCTGTATTTCTCTACCAACATACCCAAGGTGCATATCGGCGGAAAGCCCTTGTTGAGACGAGTTCAACGAGCCCTCATTTGGG
>JALLPA010000403.1:0-15596 GCA_036939895.1 Thalassiosira exigua
ATGTATGAGGGTTCACGTTGGAATTAAAATTACTAATTATCCTACATCTAAAGTACTACGATAAACGTACTTAGGTGCCCCCCGCCCCGCCCCGATCTATTCGGCGGCAACCAAAACGGCGCTGTGGATCCGCCCCGGCTCGGCCGTTCGCGCCCGCGTCGCGGCGTCATTCTCCTCGCCCGCCCGCCCCGAAGGCCACTTCGTAGATGACGGGATCGGACACAGAGGAAGAGGAAGGAGGGGAGACCGACGACGCTCCCAGGCCGGCCGAAATCTCTCGGGACATCGACACCTTCCTCACTGGCCGGTGCCGTTCGAACGTCGCATCATGTCGATCCGACCCTGCTCGGAAGCTCGCCCGCTCGCGGCGTCCCCGCCGCGAAGGCCATTTCCAGGAGGAGGCGGGATCGGACGCAGAGGAAGAGGAAGGAGGGCAGATCGACGACGCTCCCAGGTCTTGCGCCGGCGTCGACCTCGACCGCCTGCGAAGGATGAAGCGGGTCGACGAAGACCGATTGGCGGACCTCGTGCTCGGGTTCAAGCACACCGTCCGCGAGTCGTTCAAGGTCCGATGCGACATCTCGCGGCCGCACGACGACAAATGGAAGTTCGCCCCCCCCGCGGTGGGAGCCATCCTCGACGGGAACGATTCCGAGCGGCCGAAGTGGATCGTCCGGGAGTCCGCGCGCGAAAGCGACGACGACCAGTTCGAATTCATGTCGATTCGTTCGACGGAGTGCTCGGGCGAGCCGTCGCCGGGCGGAAGCAGCGCCCTGTGCCGCTCGTGCGAAAGCCGGCGAAAGCGGTTGCTCGAGCGCTTCGATTCGAACGTGCGAATTCGCCGGACGAAGCCCGATCGCCACGTCCGCCACGCCATTTTGAAGCGGACGGGATCGCTGCAGGACCTCCTGCTCGACATGGTCCGCGCCGACGCGCGGAACGCCGCGAAGAGGGCCGCGCGGGCGGCGGACCCCTCGCGGAGGCCGCGCGGACGGCCGTCGAAAGTCCGCGCGGGAGCGGAGGACGGCGCCTCCTCCGCTCCCTCGGGCGCGCCGTTGGCGAGGACGAAGGGGGACGACGGTTCCGCGGCCGCCGCCGCCGCGACGAAAGCTGCGACTCATGCCGCGGCCCTCCCGAAGCCCCGCGTCCTCTCCCCCGTGGAGGCCGCCCGAGAGCGCGTGTCGATGGCCGAGGCGCGAGTGGCGTCCTTGAGGAAGAAGTTTATGAATTCTCAAAAGGAATTGAAGGAAGCGAGGGGCTATTTAAACAAGCTGTTGTTGCAAACTCCCAGCGACAGGGCCCATGCTACTGCTACCGATCGTGTTGAGGAGGAGGAGGAGGAGGTTGGTCGGAAGGGTAATGATGTCGTGGAGGATCGTGGAGCGGACGATGACAATGGCGACGAAAACGACGAGGGCGAAGGTGACAGCGATGGATCGCTTTCGCCCGCTGAAACTGACAATCAGAGTCGCAAGTCGGCCGCCGAGACAGACAACGAGCATCCCACGGCTACCATGAGAGGCGATGGATATTGCCTTCCTGTCAACAGCGCATATCACACAAACGCATCCGCAACAAACAAAGGCAATGGCTCAGAACAATCGTCCACTCTGCCATCCAAAACTTCGCGCAATAAACGTAAGCAGCAGCCACAGGATAACAACGGAGCACGTGACAACTCCCCCGAAGTGAAAGACGCAGATCCTCCACCCCCCGCGATGAAAAAGCGATCTTGGAAATTGTGCTCCACCGCCGGCTGTACCAACTTGGCCAAGGTCGGCGGCGTCTGCCGACGTCATGGCGCAAAGTACACCGAATGCTCCCACGAGGGATGCGCAAACAACGCCATGAGTGGAGGCGTGTGTCGCCGGCACGGCGCCTCGAAGAAACGATGCACGGTCGAGGGGTGCCAAACGGCCGCTCGGCAGGGCGGGCTGTGCTGCCGCCACGGCGCCCGGGAGAAGCGGTGCTCGGATCCCGAATGCGACAAGACGGCCTCTTACGGCGGATATTGTCGGAGGCACTGCACCGACCCCGTGCACTTGGCCAAATTCCAGTGTGCGCACGAGGGGTGCACGAACAAGATGCAGGGAAGGGGGGGGTATTGCAAGCGTCACGGACCCGTGTTGCGGCCGTGTTCCCGGGAGGGATGCACGACTTGGGCAAAGAAGGGGGGCTATTGTCACAAGCACGGGGTGTACGCAAATTCCTCGGAGGGAGTGTACAAGAGCGCAAATTCATAGAGAGCGCGTCTGTTTTACTTGGAGTCTGCGTCGCTCGCTTGCTTTCCTTGGTGATGGCATCATCTCCAGGGCAACCAAGTTGTGGGCGCAGCAGCGAAGAAGACAATCCGGAACAGAGGCCATTTTTCCGAGATTTGCTTTCAATTTCATACAGTCAAGAGATATTTACATGCTTTTGGATTTTTCATTCACATCCCTAAATAGGCACCTAACGTTATTATATCATGCCTGCCAAACGAATATGTTGATGTTGTCCAATGGGCTAAGTGCTGTAAGGGTTTAAACATAAAGTTCCGAACTTGAAGTCTGTCATTTATGCAAGGTGGGACCCACATGGCACGGAATATGCCCACCAAATCCATTACACTAGCTATGGGTCCGAAAAAAAAACCTACTATTTTGGATAGAAATGGCTGGTGGTTACCAAAAATAAAAAGGACCATGGTACACTTTCTACCTCCCACGCAAGGACCTTCATACAGATCTGTCACGTACCCAAATTGCCTTAGAAAACAAAGATACCAAAATGAAACGAAGGGGGTTTCGTTCTGAGACCACTCTTGGAAAATGCAGAGCGTTATTTTTTAGTAAACAAAGGCCCTTTGTTTTCAAAAATATCGAAAACAAAAAAAGAAGTTTTTGTAGAAGTTTCTCCAAAGGCATTCAAATCATTGTTGAAAGAAAGCGCCAAATCTAACAAAATTTGAAAACAGAGATACTTTTAGAAATACAGGGTGTTCTACAAAAGAGCCTTGAAAACACAGGATGTTCCATTTTTGAAAAATAAGGCTCTTGATTTTCTAAGGCAATGTGGATACCTAGGGTTGATATGGCACCGTTGGCACGCCCCCTTGCGCTTATTAATTTGAATGGGGTCAGAGCCTATGATGACCAACGCTAAAGACCTACGTGCAAAACAAGTAGCCCCGGGTAGTGGGTCAGGATTATGATGGTTACGGGAAGCTATCAAATGGGGGCGTGTACCAGCCAGATGCTGGATGGATATCCTTGCCACTATTGGGAGTCCCCCTAATCTAACTGTTTAAATAAGAAGTAGCATTCGCGCCAAATTCAAGGACGATCAGGCAAAACCAAAGGATGAACAATCTATGGTTGGGGCAGATGCACCTAACATCGAAGCAAAGTCTCTCTCCGCCCCAACAATTGTAGCCTTTATGCAGACTCTATGGTTTACGAACCTCATAACCAGATTGAAGTCTCCCCTTGACACAGATAGCCCTTCAGAGAAATGTTACTTGGGGTCAGAAACCATTCTCTGAAGAGAAAAAAATTGGGTTAAAACTCCCTGGGAACCCTTTTGGTTCTGTGCCACAGGAAGAAAAATGAAGTGTAAGTCAGAAGAATACCTTTTATCTCTGCAACATTAAAAACCCACTTGGCTCTCCATACAGAATCACCAGCAGATAATCTTGAGGGACATCAGCACAAGATGTTTTTTTCTCTGAATCCAAAAGTCTCTTTTGACTTTCACTTGAGGGACAACTCTGGGGCTAGGTTGGGTTCTGTGTAGGAACAATTTCTACGTAGCTGATAAAAATCTAAATTCTTCGGGAATAGTTTTTTGTATCTATGTGGTGGTTCACTAGCTTTGTGGTCCCAACAATTATGGATCACCTCCAACCAGCAACCGCCCCTCTTCTCCCCTCAATTTTGATGCAAAGATAAAATCCTTTCTCCCCGTTGATTCCGGGGTACAATGGGACGATTGATGGAGATTGGGGGACGTTTGTGTTGGGAGGAAAGGGCAGAGGTATCCGAAGGTGCTAGAGAGGGGAAAAGTCGACGTAGTTGACTCTTGTTTTGTGATGGGAATCGATTAAACTATTTTTTATTGTACCTACCGCCGCCAACTGCTGGCTGCCTCACAAGATGCAACGGGTGCCAGTACGACCCGCGACACGACCACAACCAAAATGGATACATCATCACCAGCAAGTTTTGAGGCGGTCTCCATATTTTGCCGCTAATCAATCAAGGGCTCTACTGTGAGCCCTTGTTCTTGGCTATTGATTCCGCAGCAGCGACTCGCGCCGCGTGCATTACCAGCAAACAAAATGACCTTCCCCTGAAGCAGGTTGTTTCGATGCCATCGGATCAATGCAGCGTGTAAGTCATTTAGTTAAATGTAAACATACCGCCGAGCAACCTAGTATTTATCAAGTTAGTTAAGGTTAAATTTGCCGCTTGATGTGGCCAAACTCATCCGCTAAGGTCGGCGGCTGCCATGGTCTTTGACGGGCAGCATTTTTTTATTTCCTTAGTTACATTTTCCTTTGAAATGGGTTCGGGCGGAACACAATGTCTGGCTAATCGCTCTGGTGTAATCGTTAAGGACTAGCCTTAGAATTGATTCCCTGCTCGGAGGCTTCATGGGGCCTCCACCGTCACCACAATGGCCGCCAAAGTGATGGGAGCCTGGGGGTGCCTTGGTTTGTTGGTGAATGAGTACAATCTGTACCAACCTACCTACCTTTACCTTTAGTTGAAACCTGTTCAATGCACGTGTGCAAAGATTAAAATCTGTAAAAATATCGACGATCAACAACCGTGTAAGTGCTCAAGACGTCATTTTTGTTGATTGCTCGAAAGACGTTTGATTTGTTTTTAACAGCTTCTAGCTTTCTATTCTAAAGTGATTCAGATGGCTTGAAGTGTGGAAAACGACCATAGTAGTAAAGCTAGGCAGATCAGACACGTCTCAACCTTTATCTTTGGTATGGTTGGATGAAGTTTACTTGCTGAACCGTGTAAAATGATTTGTCGATGGAAATAGCTTGCAAATCATTATAAAACGTTGTGATTTGGACTTCTGTCGCAGTGTTCGCATGTGCAAGCAGCATGTATCTGCACGACTTTAAAATGTATCTCTTTGAATGTTCTTCAAGTTTCGATGATATCAAAGATTCACAAGATTCTATGACCGCATTTGCATTTTTGTATCGTCCACCACTCGTATCTAATTTCACGTATTCCTTCGTAGCTAGTGACATATCCCCCAATGAACTCTGATTTGGCAATTCAGAACTCGTTGATGGTTTATAAGCTTCCAGCTAGCACACATTTAGTACGGATTTCTACTAAATCCTATTTGTAAAAAAATATTTAAATCTTTTGTTCCCATTCCGTACCCAAACCAGTTCTGGGTGCGTTGGTTCGAACTAAGGGGCAGGGTTGAAATCTCAGAAGCCAAAAAAATCAGGGTGGATCAACTTGATCTATCAAATACACATTGTTACAGTGACTCAGTAGCAACGGGTACCAGCTGGTAAAGACCTTTTGTCTGGGCCTGAAAAGCAAGAATCAGCCCATATTGAAGCAACTTGATGCTAGGAACATTATTCTGTGATCTTTTTAAACCTGGCAGTGCTATGCGTAGGCGACTCCAATACCAGATAAAGTCAGCAATGCCACAATGGACACTACATTGCCAGGAGCAGGCCGTGCATAGACAAATCAACCACACTGGGGCCAAGGCAGGAATGAACTTGCCAAAGACAAAGACAGGAATGAACCATGCCAGAGATGCAGGCATCAGAATAGACGCAGCCGATCAGGGTGTGAACTAATCACAGAGAACTGTATTCACATCTTGACTTAAATCTTGGGGTAGCATCAGGGGATTCAACCAACATACTGGGTTGCTCCCATAAACCTTGCGGATCTGGATGCAAGAGCAGCTTTGCAGGAGCATGAAGGCTTGATAAAGCACAGCAGGTAGAAAATGCACAGCATATCACTGGCACATGAACCAGAGTCCAGAGTGACTCGCCTAATCTAGGGCAGTTGAACCAAAGGAGGTGCCAGGGTGTTGACCCAAAACTTGGGTGGCAAGCCTGTCAGCACATCAAGTGTCGAATTGGCTGCATCTAAAGTGGTTGGCACCTGCCAACGAAAGATAACTGAACAGCACATATGGTAAGGTACAATGGTCAGAGGACCATGGCAGCTTGAAGAGTTGAACGACGGGTCGTGGTGCTCATCGCCAAAAATCAGCTTGGTCTGGCGCAAATTCAAATCGAATCGCCGGCGTAAGCAATGAGAAAGGAAAGCACAGCCATCACAAGGAGACAGTTCGCAGATTGGCATAGAATCAAGAAGAAAGCGCAGCCAACATGCCAGCTTGGGATGTCATGATCTAACTATGAAGCTGACCAAAGTTGATGGCTCAGCAGAGCTGGTGGCCCAATAGCAGTAGAAAGAAAAGACAACACAGCTTCTGACTAACGCAGGTAGGCCTTCGAATAGCCCCGATAAAGAACTGGGTGAAAACCTGCAACTCTACTAGACAATCTAATGAAGATATGGCTCATAATGCCGCCAAAAGGCATAGAATGGCAGAATCACCATGGTGAAATATCTTGGAGCGGTCTTGAAGTGAAAATTATGGCAAGGGCCATGCTCTTAGCTTTCACAAAAAATGCATATCAGCTAGAGCTAGAGACTCGTATCACTTAGCATGGGAATAGGCAAGACCTTTTTGTCTACACGGTGACATCCGTGTTTTGCTACGAGGTCTAACCTGGAAGAAACTGAAATTCAGCTCGAAACAACATTGGATCACCACTTAGATTACCAATGCTAGAGAATTACATGCAAATCAAGTAGATCTGGGGACTTGGTCAGTTCCGCTCCAAGGGGGGATGAATTGGACGACCTGTGCCAGAGAGACCACGTAACAGTGGCGGCTTCTCATAGGTTTCCTCTATAACCCAATTTAAGCTTCCTATGTGGTCAAGTTGCCAGTGATCGAGCCAACTTAGATCTGATTAGTATGAGGAAAATACGGTCAATCCTTGTAGGTAGCATGGATTCTCATACTGACCGTGGGGTAAACTGAAAGCCTTCAGCGCCGTTAGGGTATCTGATCCCTCGTGTCTTTGATTAAAGGATTGTATTATGGTCACAGGAAGCTATCTGAGGGAGGCCCATACCAATCAGATGTCGGACAGATGTCCTCGCCTCTATTAGGAGTCCTCCTAATCTAAGAAGCTACAAAACTAGTGCTAGTAACAGGTGACAAAACTAGATCCAGGGGTAAAAATATCCATAACTATGGATTGTTGCTAGTCCCTGCACGGTAAAAAACCTGTCTGCAATATGGTGGCCATTTTCTACCGGGGAGGGTTCCTATGGTCCTTGTTGCTTCGGGTGCACCTTCGGATTGGAACCCCAAAAAATCCCCGTACCAGAGTGTGTGAGTACGATTGTCCATAGGCATCACAGACGATGAATGGACAGTGGATGGACAACGGATAAATGCACCAGGTCCATAGCTGCTGTTGGCAAGCGTCCGATGGCGACAGGTGGCGACAACGGCCGCCGAACTTTTTGCCATCACCTAACCTAAGTAACTACGATTGCGGCAATGACATTGCTTCCGTAGTATTAGTGTGGCGTTTTGAGTGACGTCCATCAAAGAATTTACAGTGCTGTTGATAGCCGCTTATGAGGGTTCAATAATGATGGCAAAAAGTTCAGAAGCCATTGCCGCTGCTGGTTGCCGTCGTTATAGGCCAACGATGCTCTCCAAATCAGGGCATCTGTCTGTCCTTCATCGTCCGTCCATTGTCTGTCGTGCTGCATGTGGACACAGTGGTCCCCACAAACTCTAACACACCTCTTCGTGGGCATGCCGGTGCCCACTGGACCAGATTCAAAAAAGTGACTGCACTGCTGCTCTTGTCATGATACTGTTGTTGCGTAGCTGGGGATTCACACACACCTTGTTGTCAGCCTCACTCAAAATAATATCTCCAACCCTTGTCAACGCCAGGGGGTGGTTTAGGAAAGGCAAGCTCAAAGGGTGCTCGGGAGAGAGGTGAAAAGTGGTCGGGGTATTAGTCGGTTACGCACTTGATCTGAAGGAGGTAGTAACTTTGGGGGGATCGAATAGATGGAACCGGGGGAATACTTCGCAGAGGCCAGTGAGAACCTGGAAGAACCTTGTACATAGGGCAGGCCTGGAACAACCCTCGACAGGGGCCAGGGGTGTTATTTTGAGCAAGGCTGGCAACAATGGGGTGTGGGAAGCTTCAAATATGCAACAACCTCAGAACTGAACTGGAAGCGCAGTCATTTTGACGTCAGGCCCGCAGCCAACATGCCTGTGGAGGGGTGTGCTAGAGTGGGTGGGGACAATTGTCCATGGGTGGCAGAAACGATGGGCGGACAGTAGACGGACGATGGACAAATGCACCAGATCCATGGTCGCTGATGGCAAACAGTCGACAACAACGGACGGTGGCAACGGCCATCTAACTTTTTGCCATCATCTTACCTAAGTAAATACAATTACGGCAATGGCATTGCTTCCGTGGTAGTGCAGTGGTTTGAGTGACGCCCATCGACGAATATAAATCTGTAGTTAGCACTTTTGGAAACCAGTGCTTTTAATTGAACATTTCCAAAACTTTTCAAAATTTCAGCATTTTTGAAACAGGCCAAAGATATTATATTTTATTGAAAAGTGCTGGAATTACAACACTTTTCATCATGGTTATTTCATTTTTTCTTCTCAAATAAAATACCCCAATTCTTATCCCTGATTACCACAATCACCCCCCCCCCCTAAAGACATCCAAAACCATTTGATTCATTTTTTTGGCCAGTGTTGGCTCAATCTTTTCAGCACAAAGACAGGCAATGCACATAACTCCCGCCGCTCCATCTTCCAGCTGACTACTTGATCATGAAAACGACCATGTTGCCCCTCCCCACCCCCCCCCTCAGCCCCGGCTCCGGCCCCCTTCGTCACGTATTTGCTGCTGCCAACGCCAGGGGTCACTCATTGTGGCAGCGGCCGAGCAGTCGACCTCTGTGCCCGGCAAACACAGGTACTGTCGCCAATGTCCCAGTGGCCCCGTGCCCCTGTAGCCTCTGTGCCCAGCAAATCCAGGCACCGTTGTCAACGTCCAAGTGGATCCGCACCCCCACAGTGCAGGATCACTTCCATTCCTCCACCAGGCAGCGTCTTTCCCGTTGCCAGATCCCTCCGTCACATCCCTGCCGCTGCCACTGCTGGCGGTCTCTAACCAGCACAGCGGCCGGGCGGTCGATATCTGCACCCGGCTAGTGAAGCCAGCCCTGTCGCAGTCGTGTCCATCTTCCCTCTTGGGTAGCCACGGCCACCACACCCAAGTCCGTTACTACTGCCAAGGCCCCAAGCCCGCTATCAAGCAAAGCCTGGCTCCTTCTCTGCCAAGACTGCCGAGGCTGTGCCTATCTAGGCCCATCCCTCTGACAAGGCTGCTACAGCCCAAGTCACGAGCCTGCCCGTCAAGTAGAGCCCATCCAACCTGCTGTTACCACTGTAACTGAGCCCAGATGGCGCCACCAAGTCTCAAGTCCAAGCTCGGGCTCCCAAGTCTCAAGTCCAAGCTCGTCCCTCAATTTTGAGTCTGTCGTGCCCGCAGTTGGGCCTTCCCAAAATAAGATTCCCTCCCCCATCCATGGTGTCCCGTTCTCTTAGAAAAATCCAACGGTTCAAGAGGGGGGAAGGTGAGTCCCTTCCCTGAAATGCACTACCCCTCTCGGAATGCCGAGGAGGTGGGTCCTCATTCCCCTTCCTCTTGAATATTCCCCTAGTTCCATCCCTGTTTGGTCAGAAATGATTCATGGGGGCAGGGGAGAGGGAGGGGGGGGGGGTGAGGGTACAGAATCAGGGGGTGATAGGGAGGAGGGGAGTGGGGTGACCTGGTGAGGCGGGGAGATGAAAATGGCCCGATGGTTGGGAAGGGGCGGTCAGAAGGGTGAACGGAGGGTTTGCAGACTGGGAGCCTGTAATTTTTCCAATAACTTATTTCACTGTAAATGGTAATATTGGTGGTGTTAGTACCACGGATAGGGGGGAGACTAACTATACCCCTCTTCATTCAATCTCGAATATTTTTTTGTGCCTAGAATCATATTTTTTAATCAAAGATAACATTGTTTTGTTAATAACTCGATGATGTCGTTTAGAGTGCAGGTGGATACACGCAACAGAGGTTGCATTTCCAACCTTGGCACTATTTTAACGTCATCGCTGAAAATCACGACAGAACAATATGTACTGAAAACAAGGGGATTTTTTTCAATCTTGACTGTTTGAATACCACACTTTCCAATACCAGCACTTTGCAATGATGAAATTAATAGCAGAAGCATAGGTTTTAATGTTTCGTCGCAACAAGAAAAATAACAAAGATGCTGGGATTAAAAAGTGCTGAAGACTCAGCACTTTTTTATTGAAAAGTGCCGGGATTGGAAAGTACTGGATAGTGGTTGTTTCAAAAAGTGCTAACCACTTATGAGGACGCAATGAATGATCCGAAGTCATGAGTGGATGACAAAGTAATGGTCACTTTCAATTTCAAAAGGTTAACGGTTCATCCCCACAGTCGCTTCGTGCGGTTGGCTAATGGATGCCGTCGGTGGGGACGAAGTTTTAAAATTTCGAAACGACGCATGCCAAATGCGTTTCATCCCCAAGAGCCATTTAGCAATTTGTCTGGCTACAATGGTGTGCTTTTGTCAGTTTTATGATGCCACTGTGATTAAAATGTGCATGAATTTCAAATTGAAAAACCTAAATCAAAATTTTGCCTTTGATCACAATTTTGCCTTTGATCACCTCTGTAAAGAGTCGTGTTTACCCCTGCCGACATGGTGGTGCTGCTTAAAGGCAGATCGCACGATGGTCTTGGCCTTTGTTGTGAACGATTACCAAATTTGATAGTACCAGTGCCCACCTTTTGAACGGGCGGGAAAGGTCACTCATGTTGTTGCCAGATGAGAGAAGTCATGTTCGTTGGGAGAGTGGAGCACAAAGAGACCGTGCGTTGTCTATCTTGACAAGGGCCTTGAGCTCGACAACAACCTTGAGCTCAACAATGGTGTGAATCCACCTGACGCATGCTTCATGCTGTCGGAGTCGGATGACCTGCCACATTTGCCATCGTCTTGATCAATGCCCTCCCCAACAGAGAACGCCTGTGCGACTCACAATCCACGATATGTCAAACTTCTGGTTACTCTGTTGGATTCGGGTGTGCTCTTCTTCGCGCACGCCCTTGAATATCAATGTCAAAGGGATCGTGCATAGAAATTCATTCAACACATATTTACACAACATACACCGTACCTTGTTCGTTCTTTGCCCCTGCATACCACATCACATGGGGGCGGTATGGTACCCATGTATGGTATGGTATTCAACCTTATTCAACACATTCCTCTTGTAGTGTTTCTAATCCTAGGTACAAGATACAGTTACGACTCGCTAAAAATGAAATTACGGCGCAATACGAAATCTTCGGCAACAAATACGGTATCAAAAGTTCCAGAAGCGATAAATAAAAAATAATTTTGTATCTTAGTTTTTACGTACAAAACATATTTTAATTAAATACTTTTCTTTCGATGAAGCTAAAAGCAATGTTCCAATCATGTAGAAAAGCCAATAGAATCATTACAAAAATTATAAGATTTACAACCAATTTGTAACGTAATATGGTTACAGCTGGTCTGAGGCCTGGATGAAATAACACGAGTCATCATGAGAATGCCCATCTCGTGGTATAATACTGGTTTTGATCTTGTGCGGACCACTAACGTCCTCGCGCTGGTAGAATTCCTACGTAGACATTTTCTGCCAAATAATTATTGTAGACTCCAAAAAGACGCACGTAAAGTCACCTCTCGAGAGAAGAAGATGCAACGTGCGATGCGAGAGACGATGCGCGACGAGCGACGACCACACGATGGACCACAACCACAACAGAACCGGCGGGCGCGGCGGCGGCGTCCTCTTTCACCGCCGGATGGCAATGGATGCCATCGATTAACAGGATTCCAGGTATGCCTTGCGCCCTGAGACCACTTTTGAAAGGCTCCATGGAAAGTCTCACAGCGTCGCGGGATTTTAATATTTTCAACAAACCATAGGTGGAGATTCCCCGATCGTCGGCTTGATGGCGCCTTCACCGCCGTCATGACAGTAGTCGAAGCGATGGGAGCCGGTGGCGCCATTGCTGGTTGTTGTGTGGGTACAATCCGTACCTACCTACTCTCTCTCTCTCTCTTTCGCTAAGATAAGGTACAGTCCAAACTCATGTGGAGTGAAAAATATTTTCAAACCAGCGCGTAATGCGGCGAGAGGAGGTATTTTGCACTGATTCCTACAGCGTCAGGAAAGTGAGATCGGAAATTCCATCTAGAAAAAACCTCTCCGCGCTCGAATCCATTTACCTACCACCCTACATACTTTTGCATGAGTGCTGATCGCGGTGGTTCCTAATACGTAGGAATTCAATATGTAGCATGTCCTCACTCAAATTCTGGTCGACGCGACCTCCACACACCATAGTTGTCACGCTAAACACGGCAAATTTTCAACGCACCCGGAGGCATCCAAGCGGCATACCGTTGGAAAGCTCTTGTCAAGACGATCAATTTGAGCTATCGAACACCTCCGAACTCCTATGGGAAGCGGAGATACGACAGTGCAAAGTTTTAGCTAAATCAATTTGTTTAGGAACTATCATGATAAATACAGAGGGTCCACACGGGACTGAAAGCGCACGTCCGAAAAATAATGGCGCCAAATCGCCGATTATCGCTGAATCAAAAACTCAACGCAAGCAAGATGCCAGCCGGGCCGGCACGGCCAAAAACAGACAGACCGCGTCACCGTGGAAGGCAATCTCTCTACCCCCCTCCCTAATCCGCGTGCATCGCAGACCCCCTGTTTCGTCAAGACCTCCGCCGCTGCAGCCTCCGATGCAAATCGCTCGCTTCGGCATGCGTGCATATTATCCCTATGGACACGCCGGAGCGAGCGATTTTGGATTGGGGGGGTGCCGTTGGAGAAAGGTCGAAAAAAGCCGTTGCTCCGCTCATTTTCCAGCATTTTTCGTGATCGACATAACCATGAAATCCGCCCCCCCCCCTACGCGCTGGTTATCACCAAATATGCGGATCCCGAGACGCCCAGCGGCCCAAGAGAAAGGTCGAGGACCAACGCATCGTCCTCGATGGCCGAAATCGCTGTAGGAAACGGGCGTCGTGGGCGCCGTCGAGGCGGAAATCAGGGGTGAGTTGTCCGATCTTGGCGTTGTTGATGCCACCATCGATCTCACCTTACGTCGTCGTCCGGTGCTCTATGAGCCCCCTCTGTGCCTCTCAGTGACCAAGGGGGCATTATAGGAGGACGAGCGGAAGGCGTTGTGGGCCGACAGTCGGTGGCTGTGGTGAGAAATTGATCATCGGGGGGACCAGGGCAACAAAGGTAAAATGAATTTTATCACTTAATCATCTGCGTCGAGGCCGATCTCTCACCAATTGACATCGTTCCCCTCGCACTCAGTGCAGGACACTGGAGATGTGAGAGAGGCCTAACGGGGGGGGGGGGGGAGGGGAGCCTTAATTCTAAGATTTTTACGCCAAAGCATACTCAAATCATGCGCCTACATTTTCCTCAAATATTTCCAGGACAACACCGTCCCGGACGCATGGCAACGACGTCCGATCAAGGACGCAGAGAGGAACTGTGGATCGGCCCATGTAGGGACTGGAGGATCCGATACCATAACTTGTGCAGGGTCACGCAACGGCATGGACATTGTATGATATGCAACAATCCGCCAGGTGAGCATGAAGGGTATTTCCATTTGCATTATCTTTCATACCTTACTCATGCTTACTCCTATTGTTTCAGGGTTAAAATGTGTTGACGGTTAACGGTAAGGGAAGAAGAGGAGTGTGTGATGAGTGAGTACACTTTTGCTTGTGGAACTGTATGGCGTTAGCGGGGAAACGCTCCCGCAACAATCTGCGACGGACTTGACGCGTTGCGCTAGGACGGTTGTCGACGATGGCTTGCCGCCCGCCCGCGGATGAGGACCAACCGAGGCCCCTCGCCCTCCATCGCACGAGCCGGACATCGCCAGGAAGGACGCAGCGCGACGCGATCGCCTCCGCGGCGGCTTCTCCCCCTCCGACGTCGCCCTTTCAAGTCCTCGATCTTGATCGTAGACTTCGTGGAGTCACGGCACCTCTTGGGCTTTGTCCGCATCTGCCCCGGATCGGCCAGGTTCTCTGTCCCTTCCACGACATCTGGAACCCCTCGAGTGCTTCGCGTGCGGCGCCAGAGGGAATGTGTTCCATTTTGTCCGGGAGTACGATTCAAGGAGTTGGAGAGGAGGGTGAAGCTTCAGGAGGTTGAAGGTGAATTTAATCTTTACTGATATTTTATGGAAACAGCATTCATCATGTTGCCGGCTCATAAAACATGTGTCAAGGCAAGAAACCTGCTGTGATAGGGTCCAGACTTCACGATCCCGCTTGAGATCTCCGCAGCGTGTGTCCCAGACAACGACGCCACAGTGAGTAAAGTTTGTGGATGTTGCCACGTAGGCGTACGGCGAACTGGGATGGAAAGGGTGAGGGTGAGGGGGCTGGAAACAACTGGCTCGAGGGCTACTCCGATCATGACACCGGCTCCCGCCAGGCCAGGAAGACGCTGCGACAACGAGGCCGGCAGCTGCTTCCGTATCTCGGGCAGCAGCGCCTTCCGAACCAGCCAAACGGCCACGGCCTGCACCGGCTAAGTTTGGGCTCGCCCTTGCTTGGCCATGGCGGCAACCTATGCGACACATCCTCACGACGCTGACTTCGGCGTCCTTCAGTCCCACACAGCGGCGCAGGTCGAGGTAGACTGCCTCGTCTCCCATCTGGTCCGCCGGACCGTCATCGCACAAGGGTCGATGTCCCAGGTGAGGGACGACGAAGGGGAAAACGACTGTAGACGGCGGACTACGATGATGAGAACGGGCCGATTTTGACATTCGCCCGCCTTACTCAAATCGGTGGGTCTCTGTCCCAGCTGGTCTTGGAGGCCATGGGCGTTGTGCCCCGGTACAACTTGGGGAGGGTTGTGAAGTCCTCATGGGACGACAGCGGGCTGCAGAGCGGATCTCCGACCCGGTCCGTGCGGCAGGCGAGCGTCCGGGCCAAAAACCAGGAGTGCAGCCTGGCGGCGTCCACGAAGACAATGTCGTGGGGCAAGGGGGGAGAGCGACGGGTGGTGGACTGCGCGAGCGACCCAAGGGATGGGCGGAGGAGGAAGCAGCGGTCGGCGAAGACGGAGTCCAAGGGAATGTTCGTTGAGACGTGCGAGTGGGTCTGGTTTCGAGAGACGGCCTCCGCACGTCGCGGTGCTTCCGTTGACGACCTCACCCCTGGTGGAGGAGCTGACCGCGCTCGCCGCGGCGGAGAGCGACGGCCGAGCCTCCTGCGGTGGCCGCAGGAGAGCCGGCCGAGCTCGCCGTCGCGGAGGGTGACGGCCGAACCGGC
>JALLPA010000404.1:0-19516 GCA_036939895.1 Thalassiosira exigua
GTCGGTATTCATATTAAGCGTTTGCTCTCTGGTCTTCACATCGACATGAGTTTTGCAGATCCTTGGGAAATTATGATAGATTATGATATTTTTGCTCCTCAATTCAGAGGAAGCAAGAACTCCGCTTGTATTGCACATAAGTAGAAGTACGATACCTACCTACTTCCTGACAACACTCCCAATAGTTTTGATCTGTTTTGATGGTTGGAGGAGATTAGAGGCCAGCTGGAGAGACCAGCAACCTTCTTCAGCAATACACCCCCAGCTGCTCATCAGACACCATTGGCGATGGGAAGGTTGTACGAACTTCAATCACAATTGCGCGCAATTGCACTTGTTCCCGCAAGCAGGGGTCATTATTTTCCCCTGGCCTTTTTGGCCTTAGTCTGGCAAGATTCACACAATAGGCAGACATAGGTACCTACCGCTGACTCCCCGTCCAGTATGACTTATGTAGGTACATGCTTCGTCCACGGGACCTCACGGGACTATGTGAATTGAAGCCAGTGGCGCGAAAAAGGGGGGGAGACAACCCAACATTACCCAACAAATAACAACCATCAACTACAGGTGACACGAGACACGAACGTCTCTTTCGTCCCCTAGGTATTGTTGAACCGAGAGTGAAGAGGGCACGTCCCACGGCCTCTTAGCGGTAGAAATTTGGTCCACCGTAACTACGGTATTAGAAATATTTCAGACCGATCAGTATTTATCTCATCAGAGATGGCTCTCTCTAGCTTCTAAGGTAGCGTGGGTTTGAAAAAGCATCTTCCCGGCCGAATTAGAGTGATTTCAGACCGCTTTTTTATCTGACCAAATTATATAATTTACGAGCGTATATTTTTCATTTAGAGTGATTGAAGGTACTATATTACTAATATTACACAAAAACGTACCAATATTTCGAGATTTTTTACTCAACGTTTTTGAGATGACAACTCCATATTTAATCGAAAATCGATGTGCAGCGTACTTCCCTGATGCATTAGGTCGTCGCCGCTACATCGGTTTTCGATTAGAATTCGAGTTGTCGCTGTGAAAAACGCGATGTTCCATACACCGTTTCGGCCTTTTTTTGTCTAATACGTATGACAAGTAAGGTAAAAAGATACTTTTTGACTAAAAATATTTTGTAACGAATCTATATGGGAAATAATATGGTTCGTTTTCTGACCAAATGTCCCAAATCCTTTGATCTTGAGAGACCGTGTGCTGCGATCGAGGACGCAGAGAGGTGCAGGCTTCCCAGTTCCCTTTTTAAACAGCTCTGATCTTATCGAAGCTCGGATAACGCACCACGTCATCGAGTATTGTTTTTTTGCTGACGCTGACGACGGACGCGCGCCTGTCCGTCTCCGCTCGGCTCGATCGCGCCTTGCGATGTGTGCGTGCGATGCCTACTGAGCATTTGTAGGTATGTAAGTAGTAGGTAAGTATTGCCTCCACCGTCCTTTAATGACTCAACCAGGCATAAATCGCACGATTGAGAGATTGCAAAAAAACATAACGCACCACGTCATCGAGCGTTAGTTGTTCTTTTTTGCTGACGCTGACGTACTACTGACGGACGCGCACCTCCTCGCTCTGAATGGTGCCTCCGCTCGCTCGCCACATTGCGATTTGCGATTCGTATCTAGGTATTTATTGTACCATTCGTACCATGATAGATGATGATGGGGTGATAGTATCTACTCCTAGGTACCTAGGTACGTACCCCCCACAAAGTGGAGGATGGAACAACTTTTTATCGGAGTTCGTAACACATAACACCCACATCGCCGATCGCCGGCCACGTGCGCGCCTGTGCCACATCATATCGTGCCAATGCCCAATGCCGTCCTGCCTGGTCACCTTTCCGCCGCGCGCACGACCAAGCGAGCGTCGGCCTCTACCTACCTACCCGCGGGATCGGATCGGAGTTGTCCGTCCCTTGGCCGGGCCGAGGGACGAACAAGTCGAAAGTTCGAACTTCTTCGAGATCGAGCGAGCCGCGCGAGGTTCGATCCGAGAGCGAGCCCGCCAAGAAGCACGCTGGATGGAGCCGTCGCGTTCTTGATGGAGCGAGGGCGGATCAGGGCGGGCATCAAGCGCGCACGCCATGACTCCATAATTTTCCACTGTTTGTCACCATTCAACAGCGACAACTACCAACAACCTATCATTACCTAGGTCTCGATCCATTCACAACGAATAGGCCTGATTATCACACCATGAGTGCGATCGAAGAAGCAGTTACCGCGGCGCCGACCGATGCTCCGACTCCTGACGTTGAAAAGGTTCAGAAGCCGTCGTTGAATCACAAGAACTACCTCAATCTCATTGCATTCGTTTTCAACATTACGCTTGTCTACGGCGTTGGCAATGCGGGCTGGCTCGGGACACCCGACAATGGAGAACTGAGCGACAAATATCAATCGCTCGTCACTCCCAACTCCTCGGCTTTCTCGATTTGGGCAGTGATCTTCCTCGCCCAAGGTGCCTTTGCCGTCCTTCAGTTTCTGCCTCGGTTTCGGGCGCACCCAATGGTGCAGGATGGGTTGCACTATCTGTACTCAGCTGTGACTGCGGCGCAGATTGGCTGGACCTTTGCGTTCGCCTTCGAAGTCATTCCTCTCTCCCTGGTGTTCATGATTCTCATTTGGATTGCGCTCATGACCATCCTCTACTCACAATACTACACCGAGTCGGACGGAACCATCCTAGAGTTTTGGGTCCTACGCTTCCCCTTCGCTGTGCACGCGGGTTGGATCACCGCTGCGTCTGCACTGAATGTCAATGTTCAAGTCGTCTCCATGAACCAGCCTGCCGATGTTCAGCTTGCAGTGGCAATTGTCTCGCTAGCTGTGCTGCATGCTGTCTCTGTCTGGGTCTTATTCAAGATTACGAGACCCAACTGGACTATTGCCTGTGTTCTTTCTTGGGCGTTTGGTTGGATCTATCAAGAACTCGGAAACCCCCTGGACAAGATTACCAACACGTTTGTGATGCAAACGGTAGGCGGCGTGCGATATGCAGCCATAGCAGTTTGCTTCATCATCATGGTCCAAATAATTGTTCGGCTGTGCCTTCTTGCAAGGCCATCGTTGAATCCTTACAAAACGGCGAAAGATGAAACTTCTGTGGGTGAAACTGCACGCATGGTTGAAACAGTAGACGTCTAAACCTTCAGTACATGCGAGATCCCCCCGTGGAATCTTTGTCCCTTGTCCAGATAATGTTGTATAGTCCATTGAAGAACGTAACTTGATGTTGGTATTGTTTTCATGTTTATGTATTTATGAGATTTGTTGCGTGCAATGACTCATGCCACTGGCTGGTTCATTCATCAGTGTTGTCGCAAACATGCACATTGCGTTTGGAGGAATGCGTTCCTAAGAGAGAGTGACCTCGACACTTCGGGCATCCTAAAACTCTAGCACTTCCCGCAACGACCACTTCTCCATGCTGAACCATTATTTCCCTTCGCAGTTGGAATATCAGTGGTCGCATTTGTTCGATGTATCGTAGTCCAAATTGTATCTCACGATCTTTGACCAACAATGGTGGCAGTTTTATCCGCTGTCACCGGGTTATCAGGTACGCCACGGCGGGTCCGGCCCAAACCCACACTGCAACCGCACCTCCTGCTACCCGTCCGCTGGAAGCGTTCTCACCCGCGCGGGATGCATCCGCCGCGGGATCGTTCGCCGCCGTTGGCATGACAGGCGGTGCGCTGGTCGGCCATGAAGTGGGCGGGGGAGTTGGGCCAGGGGAGGGGGTCGGGCGAGGCGTGTTGGGCGGCGGCGCAGGCTCCGTCGGCGTACGAGTACGCGTCCGCGCAATGGGTGCAGGAGTGACATCCACTGCAGGGCTAGGCGCAGGGTCGTCAGCGTTGGGTCCAAGGGGATCGGAGCCATCGTCGCCCTCATCGCCGACCAGATGGCAGCAGGCGTCGCCGTCGTCAGGAATTATGCATGCGGCACTGCACCTACTCCCACTCCACTGGCAGCATCCAAGGGCCAAACACTCAGCTTCGTCGAGGGGGGCACCCTCGCAGGTCGACTCCCGAAGCGATAGGGTGCAGGAGGGGTCGTCGACGCCGGCCCTGCCGTCCCCGCATGAGGACGACCATTGTGTTGTGGCTGCATCAGGGGCAGCTATGGTGGATAAAGATGTCGCGTCTGTAGCAACAGTGGTGGGAGTGGAATCCCCCGTGCCCATATCGCCCGTCAGCGCCAACGGGGAAGCCTCCACGTCCACGTTGTCTCCTGGGTCGTTGTCCTCTGGATCCTCCACCTCGGCCGATGGATCCGTACTGATCTGGGGCAGGCCAGTGCACTTGTCAAGATCTGCAATACAGGGAACATGACAGCCTTTGCACTCCGGTGCGAAGCTGCCCCCTGAAGTGCTGAAAGGTGAGGCATGATGTTGTTATGAAGGCCGATGAAGTCGGTCAGCAGCCGTTGACTAGGCGCATAAATATGTTGGATAGCCCCCTGATCAGACAAAAATCAAAGGTACATGGCGGCTTCAAGTTCAGAACCCCCAGTGACACCATGTCGGGTCTGATGTAGATTATTCACACTGACATCCGTGCGTGCATGTTTTGGTTGACTACCTACATTGTTGCTTCAGACTAGGGGGACCTCTACCACTCATGCCCGCAATTTCGAAAGGAACCGACATTATCATTCAAGCGGACAAGAAAGCACTCACCAATAGGATGGACAGCTGAGGTCTGATAGACACTGCGGAACTCCTGCGAAGCACGCCGCGCAAGGTTCCGTGTAACCACGCGCCTCTCTGAAGCACCGCATCACGCAACCTGCATCCTCTTGACAATCGACGCCCGCGAATTCCCCCGAGTCGCAAAGAACATTGCCGTCGCTCGCTCTCCAAGCGACCAGATCCGCGTCGTTGTCGCACTGATCGAAGAGCCCCGCCTCGGCGGGCGCCGGCGTGGACGGGGGGAGGAAGTCCTCCGCCGGGGGCGGGTCGTCCATCACCCCGCCGGGGGGGATCGGCGCGGCCACCCCCTCGTCGTCGTCTGGGAACGGCGTGCTTTCGGGGCGCACGTACGCGGGTTCGTCGCCGTGCAGCGGGGAGTGCTGCCCGTCGCCGTCGCCGTCGTCGCCGTGGTGTTCCTCGACGACGTCCAGGACGGCCGCCGCGCCCGCGGGGCCGTCGCCCCCGCAGTCGCGATCCCCCGGGTCGGGACTCGACAGGCACAGCGCCGCTCCGAACCCCCTCGGACCGCACTGGACGCAGTGCGGGACGAAGTCGGGACACGCGAACCGCAGCTCCGTCTCCCCGACCTCCCCCGTCGGGAGGCACGCGCTCGCGGTCCCGTCGTACGACGTTTCGTTGACGCACTCCAGGGGGATGTGGCCGCCGGTGGGTTCTCCGGAAACGTAGACGACGTCCCCGACGCGGCAGTCGGGGCGGACGGTTGGAAGGAGGGGGAGGAGGAGGACCGTCGTCGCGGCTCTCATGGTCATGATGGTCAGGTCGTCACGGTCTCTTCCTCCCGAAGGGGTATTCCCCGAAATGCCCCCCAAAGAAACCTTTTGCTTCCACTGGATGACCCAATGTGGTCAAATAAAAGAGGGCATGACGTACAATTATTTAGTGGGCAAAACGGCGATGACAGAGCTAGGATTATCGTACTTTAAAATTATTGCTGTGATTTGAGCTCATTACTATCAGCTCATCTCATCTCAAAAAATTCATCCTGCCCTAGAATAGAATATCCCGAGAATATCCCCTATTGTAAGTAATAAAACAAAAACTATTTTAATTACAATACCTCTATTTTCGATTTGCCTCCCAAAGCGACAAGAAGATAATTTCTCCGCTCTCCTCAGCCTGAGCCTCCCCCTCCGCCGCAGCCACCATGGCGGCCTCCTCCCCCGTCGCCCGGCGCGTCGTCCGCGGTCGTCGCCCCCTGGTGCTCGTCCTCGCAGCCGTGGCGGCCCTGGTCCTACTGATCGGCGCGTCCGTCTTCCCCCGCGCGCTGCTCCGCCTCGCCGGCGACGACCGCGACGACCGCCGGGACCGACGACGACTCCGGCTTCGCGACCGCCGTCGCTCCATGCCCCGCCAGCCCATGCCCGCGCCCGCGCCCGCCTCTCCCTCGTCGGCGAACGCGACTCGGGAGCTATCCCGGCGGCGGTCCGCCCGAGGCGACGCGCGGAGGAGGCTGGACCTCGACCCGGCCTTCCAGTGCCCGGACCTCCCGCCGACGCCGCCCCGTCGCCCTCCCCTCCCCGTCTTGCGCCGCGCGACGTACGCGGCGTCGTTCCCCGGCTCCGGCGACCGGATGATCGCCCGGCACTTCGTCCAGGCGGTCACGGGGATGTACGTGGGGGAGGCGGCGGTCAGCCCGAGCTTGGCGAAGCAGAAGGCGCTGGGCGCGGGAGGAAACATGACGATGACGACGGAGGGCGGAGCGGTCGGGAGGGGGCAGGGGGAGGTGGTGGCCGTGCGATCGCAGTTCCCGCACACCTCGGGGAAGCTGGTGAGCTGCCGTCGCCGCGCTGCTCGCGTCGGCGCGTTGGCCGCGAGGCGGAATCGAGTTCCGTTCGGAGAGAAGATCGTCGCTCCGATTTTGAGGGCTGGACTCTCTGGTGTTGCCCGCCCAATTCATGTCACCGTCGTTGAGTTCATCGAACGAAGCTCACCTTTTCATCGTTTCGTCACCGTCGACTTTTGCGCAGGCCTCCTGGGACGAGGACATACCGAGGGCGTTCGTGATCCTTCGCAGTCCGCTCCACGCCATCCCGTGCTACTTCAATCGAATGTGAGTCGCGCGTCGATGGGCGCTTGGATCGCCTCATTTTGCACGTTCGTTTCCATTTTTCTGGAACGAATCAACGGCGACGAAAAGGACACGCTGTGCTTGAGAGTCTGAAAACGAATGAACGTTTGGATTCCTGTGCAGACATGTTGAGTTGCATAACTTGACAGAAGTTGACAGAATCTCATGGATTTGAAGGCAAAGAAGTTGGACGCATCGCACCAATTGCTCCAAGAGTTCCAGCAGGGGTGTGTTGTTTCATGTGGGCGGTTTGAGTGCGATAGCTTCACTTTGGTGGAGTCAGTCGTGACCTTGAAGAGATCGGGATTTGTTGCTCACTGATAGGGCAGTGCTGGACCACTGATTCTGAATGCTCGTGCAAACAAGACTGCAAAGGCCGAGAACGCGTGACTTATTACTGCCACGTTGATTTGACACCGTGTTTTCCTTCATCGCATCCCTGTGTTGATTGTGGGACCCAAAAAGGTACGAGCTGAAGAGCCACCTACCCGCGGGCGCCGCGACCCTGCCCCAACACGCCAAGGCGGCCAAAAAGGCATGGATCAAGTGGCGCAACAACCAGCTCCGTTCCCAGGTCATGCTTTACCGCCGCTTCGTCTCCTTCTGGATGGAAAAGTACCTGGGCAAGGAGGGCGACAGAATATACTTCGCCTTCGAGTCGTTCGTGGACGACGACGCCGGACCCAACGAGGCAGTGCGGCTGTCTGGGTTTTTGGAGGCGGGGCTGCGGGCGGGCGCACTGGATTGGGCCATGGACGCGATGGAGCATAGAGATCCGAACGAGGAGGGGGCGCAGCCGTTCGACGAGTTCGTGCAAGAGGGTTTGACCCCGGAGCAATCGATCGACAGGGCGATCGGGCGGGCGCTGGAGACGGTGGCCAGTGCGGAGGACGTGCCGTGTCTTTGGAAGAGGATCGTGCATGCAACGGCGAATTCGCCATCAGTGGTCCAAAAGAGGGAGGAAGCAGGGGGCAGGAGGCTAGGGGAGCAAGAGCCAGAGGAGGATGAAGGCCTCGTCTTTGAGGCGGGTGAGTGGATACCTTCAGAACGGCCCTTCACGCCTGAAAACCTCATGTCAATCAGCCAGATGCTCCTGGAGCTTATGAACCGATGGAGCCGACACCAGCGTCTTCTCAGCATATTGTCAAAGTATCATCGGGAGGTAAACCGGGCATATTTGGAGAGCACCGGGAAACTGGAGGCGGCGCTGGAGGAAAGGGATAGGCTGGACAAGATTGCGAGACCCACCCTGGGCGAGGGCAAAGGCGATGATGCACAGCAGAAGCAACAAGAGCAGCAGCAGCAGCAACAACAACAACAAGAGAAGCAGCAACAACAACAACAGCTGCAAGAGCAGTTGCAAGAGAAGCAGCAGGAACCAAAAGCAATGAAGGAGGCGCCGCCCAGGACGATGATGCCATTCCACATAATACAAGCGTCACCTCCCCATACCGCATCAGTGTTGGTCACAAACTGGCTCATAGGCCTCTTTGAGCCCCAGCAGGATGTTGCTTTGATGGAGAACTGGCCGGAAAAACCTGTTCAGCTCTCGGGGCATGATGTGGGAATTGGGTCCACAATAGTGTCGAAGACTCATGACCTAGACCTGCTTGCGATGTACAAGCTCATCCGGCGTGAGTACTCTACACTTGCTACCAATGTTTTTCTTGAAAGCGTCATTTGTATCAATCTTCTCACTGCGTGCATTTGAATGGACTCAATTGCGACAAGCACAATTTGAGGAAGTATTTTTTGTCGTTTCGAACCGAGGCAGTGACCCCAGCACTCGTGTTGACGAAGAACTCTGTACCTACAAAAATATCCTTTGCATTGAGTATGAGGATCTGCTCTACAACAACAAGGACGAAATGGTGAGCGTTAGTTTTCGCATCATGCCGCTCTGCTAGTGATCGTTCTGATTTGAGGGCGAATTTGATAGGCTTCCATGGTCAGGTCTCTTACCAATAAACTTCGTGATCGGTACGAGTACTACTTTGGGAAGAACTCCCCTTGGTTGGCGGTGGAAAACGAACTCAATGCAATCGACCGGTTGGATGCAATGGCAAGGGTGCAGATGGAAATGGCCAACGAGCCAGTTGACTTGGTTGACATAAAGTTTGGTGTCCGCGGAGGGTCGGGAAGAACCACTGGCAATGGTCCTCCGGCCACTGATGTTGATAACAGTCGCCACCGTCGCTTGTCAATCGCCTTGCCGGGCGGCGGATGCGAAATCACTTGGTAAGACGGTTCATCATGTGAGCGGACTTACGTAATGGATTTGATCGAACTCCGCATCCATCTTGGTTCTTCTCCTTCACTCCCTAATCTAAATACAGGCCGCAGCCACCGAAGAAGCCGATCCAAACAGCGTACGCGGCATCATACCCGGGTAAATCTTCCACACTTCGTGCGGTTTCACTCGTGTTAAGTCAACTTCTTACCCCACTGCTGTGTACGAATCATTGCCACATAGGGTGTGGAGCACGCATGTCTTGGAACTTGGTAAGGCAATTTTCACCATCGAACAGACAATAATTGATCATTTGGATTTGGGCTAACTCTGTATCCATCTCGCAGATTGAAGCTCTTACGGGACTATGGACAGGCGATGATTGGGATAATAACCATCGTGGAAAACGTGTGGTTACTGTCAAGTAAGACTCGTGCCTTCACAAGAATTTTGGTGGCTGTATCTTCACACTAAGCCATGGATCCTTTCGACCAGAACGCACTTTCCACATGATGCAGGAAAACTTGTAAGGAAGACACCACCTTATGAAAATCTACTGCTTTAGGTCTGACTTATTCATCGATCTTGAACAAACAGGTAACGTGGGATGATGAAATAACCAGAGCATTGGTCATAATACGAAATCCGATGAATGCGATCCCCAGCTTCTTCAACCACATCTATGAGATAAGAAACAAACTGGCAATCCACTCGCAGCGAGCCCCGGTCAGCGACTGGATCGAATGGAGAGACCGTCAGGCGAAGGCTCAGATCAGAAAGTTCGGAGAGTTTGTGACGTATTGGATGGAGCGGTTTCAAGATGACAGGGATAGGATTTTTATTTCCTATGAGATGCTCACTGATAATGACGACGGACCAGAAGAAGCCATACGAATAAACAGCTTCTTGGCTCGAAGCAAAGGCGTGGAACCGATCGCTACTGCATCTGTCCCCTGCATTTGGAGAGCCGTTGTGAAATATAAGGATCATGCTTCCAATCCTTCGTCAGAAAAGCTTGATGGTGGAAAGAGAAGGCTGGATCCAGCGCACCACGACTCTCAGCGTTCTGGCCCCACTGAGAGGCCGTACACGCCCGAGCTGCTTGAGGCCATGTCAAAAATGCTTCTCGATCTCATCCAAAGGTGGGGCGGCGATCATCTTCGGTTGCGAAAAATGCTGGAGGGATATCAGCAGGATGTGCATGCTGCCTATGTTGCCGTCAACAAGAGTGCCGATAATATACGACTGTCACGGAAAAACTTCCATATTTATCAACTATCTCTGTCTCACACCGGAACAACTATTCTGAATAACCTTCTGGTTGGCCTTTTTGATCCTAATTCCGAGTACAAAAAGTCTTCCATGGTTTCCAAGACACATGATGTTGACCTGTTAAACATTTACAAGAGAGAGAAGGTGAGTTACAACAAGACTCTTGGACTTTAGCCACATCGATTGAATATTTCTCAGTTGTGCTCCTCTAGGCGAATTATGATGAAGTCTTCTTTGTTGTTTGCGACCGAGGCACGGATCCAAATGCACAACTGGACAAAGAACTTTGTGATTTCAACAATGTGCTGTGCATCGAACACGCAGAGCTTCAGTACAACAATCAACAGGAACTTGTGGCCATGGTCAAAAACTTCGCGAATAAAGTCCAGATGAGGTTTGAGTACTTTTGGGGGTCAGAAATGCTTGACGAGAGAAACAAAATGGACGCTGTGAATCGACTTGAAGCAATGGATAATGCCGTAGCTGCAGTGAAAAACAGCCCCCCAGCCCCCAAAGCTAGCAGCAAGAAAGTTCGCTTAGAAGTCAATGGCAAGTCGTTCCACATCTTTGAAGTGTCTCCCCCCCTAATCTCATCGGCCGTGGCGACGAACTGGCTGATGGGATTATTTGAACCTTCCAATGATTATGCCTTCATGGTCAACAATCGAGACCAGGTAAGTTTTCATTTGTGCAAGATATCATAATATTATTGAACATACTTATTTCTGCATGAATTCGCTTTCCGCAGTCTGTAAGGCAACATGATACAACTGTCAATGTTGAATCAGTAAGTCAATAATTCTCATCAACTCTCTTTCAGCTGAGACCGACCTGGACCTATCGTGACATCTTTTTCATTCTCACTATGCTGCAGACCGTGGTAACAAAGACTCACATATTAGATCTAATGAAGCTGTACACGCAGTATCGCCCTAAGTTCGGTGAAATTTTCTTTGTCGTCACCAATCGTGGGACAACTCATGAGACCAGAATAGACCATATTCTTTGTCAATATGACAATGTGCTGTGCATTGAAAGTGAAGAGTTGGTGTACAACAACAATGATGGATTGCGCATGATTGCGAGACGCCTCACAGAGAAGTTTAGATCGCGATTCGAGTATTTTTTTGGAAAGAATTCTGATTTTCTGGCAGAGGATAAAGTGAACTCAGCCATTGACAGGCTCGAAGAAATGGCCCAAGTAGCTGCATCACTTTCAAATCAGCCATATTCTGTATCGGATCCCAAGTATGGTGTCCACGGAGGAAGCAATGTTGGCGCAGGAATTAGCAGCGGCGTTGGTAGTTCTTTCAAGGGGAGGTTGTTTTTCTGCGGCGGCCCAATGGGTCTGCTCGGAACAAAGTATTTCAAGTACTCCACTTTTGGATTATTTCTCGCCAAGTCGCTCTTCCCTGATTTTGAGGGGACTATCGAAATCCAACCCGGTAATCAAGTGGTGAACTCTGCAACTCCTCTGACTGAAGACACCATCAAGAGGGCAACAGGCAATGATTTGCTTATTGTACACTCCCATCAGCACTGTCATGTCCCGGTCGAAGAGTTTCCTGGACCCCAACTTCATATAAATGTGAGTCAACTTATCCATACCTCTGACAAATTGATTTAACTGTATCCATGACTGGTTCGGCAAATTTTTATTCATTTGGCCATTCATGATTTTTCAGCCGGAATATTACGACATTCACCCTGTGCACATTTCGAACCCACAAGGACAATTCACATTAGACTATCTGCCTCAGGGCGACAAGTGAGTTTGTGTGTGTGCTTGATGCTTGAACTTTGATCATGCAATGTATCAGTTTGTTTATATCTGGTAACGCAAGGAGCTTCGTGTTAGGCCTGCACGAAGACACAAACAAAAGCATTCGTGTTCCATATTGCTCCATGAGTAAGTGAAGATAGATTGTTTGATCAACCATGGTAATGTGCAATTACCAGAGTAACCCCCAAATGTCTTTTCACTAGGATTATGGTACTTGCACATGAGCCGGCGAACAGACCTAGGTAGGATTTTTGACACTTCATACAAGCTGAAGAACACAAGAGAGAACTTTATGATCTACGCAGTAAGTGAAGATATATTGTCTGATCAACCCTGGTTATGTGCTATTCTCAAAGTAACTCCCAAATGTCTTTTCATTAGAACTCTCACTACATAGAATATCGGGAACGGGCTGCACGCGCTCTATCAGAAATTGGAACGATTGACACAGCCGGTAAATGTCAAGGATATTTTGAAGCAAACCCAGGTAACGATTGCAATCTTTCAAACAACAATTCTGTGACTAGCATCTTTTTGAATCTCATTTCATTTACGTTGCAAACTTGTATTGAAAACACAGTTCCTCCCGAGGATGACAGCGCTGTTCAGTGTGTCTCGTTCGAGGATGGTCAAAGGCCACCTTCGATTAACCCCATAGAGGGCCAGTCGGGGCTGGAACAGCAACGTAATAACGTGGAGCTCTTCTCCCGTTATCGATACGCACTGGTCATGGAAAATACTGATGTTCCTGGATATGTTTCCGAGAAAATATTGCATGCTTTCTTGTCTGGGTGAGTGTCCTTACGAGCCTTCTTTTCAGTATCCTTAGTTTGCTTTGTTCATAGACTGAAACGAATCTCTGTTTTTCTCAGGACCATCCCAATATACCATGGGAACAGATTTGTTTTTGGTGAGAGTGACCCAATAGTTTGTTGAAACATGCTGAAAATCACTTTCATGGCACCAACAACAATCTTTTCCACGCAGAAATATTCAATCCAAAAGCATTTATCTACTTTGACTTGGACATACCACACCAGGCGCTTGGCCAAATCCGTTATTACGAGCAGAACCCATCGGAGTACGAGAAAATGCTGAACGAGCCCATACTTGCTCATGGTGAGGAGACAATAGAGAAATATTTTTCATGGGATGATTCAATTGGTAAAGGAAGGTTGAAACACCGAATTCGTGAAATGATGGGAGTGGGATGAGAAGCTGCTGTCTCATTGCTCTGTTACATCCACTATCTCTAAAAAGTAATCGCCACATAACACAAGGCCCCTCTACCACCGTAGCTTGTGGCCTGTCTTACCACCCAATCCGTGGGGTCTACCTAGCTCTGTTACATCCATTATCTCTAAAAGTAATCGCTCACGTAACACGAGGCCTGTGTTCCTGCCGCTGAGGCACAAAAATAAAGCAGCAGCATAGAGATTATTGAAAGTATCTTTTTAAATCCTAAATATTGTTAGTTTTTGCCCCAGAACACAGATGATTTTTCAACTTTGTCATTCCGAAGGCAAAGACCTTGAATTCCCATGCAAATTTCAAATGAAAAAGGGAATCAAAAGTCACATTTGACAGTTAGACAGATACACGTAAAGTAACAAAATTAGGGTTTACACAGCAGTTACTATGTACTGTACAGGTACTGTCTGCCACGCCTATTCTGGGTTATTCTTGCTCCACTAAATCTTCACACAAGTCTGAGGCAGCCATGAGGGAACTCAGGGTTGGTTTGTTGCTTTTCTTTCCCTTGTTTAGATATCATCCTTACCGATAGGTTCTCATCCCGGGTCACTCGTTTCGGACCACGGGTCAGATTTTCCACGTAGCTCGTACGAGGGCGTGAAAAAAATAGAATCAGTTCCTACGTATTTATGCGCGATCTCAAAACAATAAAAACACACTACTCTCCGATCTCCAACGCCAAACTACGAATCGGGTTTGAATGATGTTGCCGCTTTTGACCGTCCGGTACCAAAAATGTAGTTGGCCACCATGTGATCAACCACCCGCCCGTCCGGCTGAAATCAACCCATAGCATCGGCCACAGTGCCCTCCCTTCTCCCCCCCGCACCGCTACAAACCATCGAATCAATGGACGGTGTCATTGTGAGCGTAAGGATGTGTTTTCCGCCAGGATTGGTGGCGTATAACTATGTCTATAAAGTTATTTGTGCCTCGGTGGCGATCAATCGATTCGACGTATTGCGTGCATTTTGGGCGATACACTGGCGCCGTGCGGGGATACGAACGCCACGGCAACCCACAGCCCTTCCCGAGGAAGTGAGAAAGACCCCGGAGGTGTCGCATAGCGTCTCTATTTAATTCTGCAACGATGTTAAGTGTGTGTGTGTGTGTGTAACTGGCTTCCAGCGGGAGCCGGCCGTTTTCCCATACTCTGAGCTGTCAAAGCTCGGGAACGTGCCGACCCCGCCTAAGCTCTTTCTTTACTAGGGATAAAAATTTTGCTAAGTGACCCACAACTGCGGCCACCTCGCTCCATCACCACTTAAGTTCTAAAGAAGATCAGCGATTGAAAAAAGTGTATATTACTTTTTTAATGCATTTCCATGTCTAAGTTTTCGGCCACTGTTGTTGAAGATAAGACATCTCGTGTGTATTGGTTTGGCGTACATAATTTTTCCAACGGCCTGGCGGCCGAAGCCTCATCCAAAGCATGGGGCGCGAAGATGAAGACCCAGTCTTTACTCTTGATTGCTGAGATTTTCAATATTTCATGAGCTGATTATGGTTGGCTCCGGTTTCCAACTAATAACTAGACTCCGCAAGTTGTGCCGTCGCAAATCATTCCAAGCGCAACTTCGTGTATTTCACAATATTTGAGCGATCGGAACCAATATCCCCGCGCACTAAAATATTTCCTCTGATATTTTTTTTGCATATTTTTCGAGCTTCGTAGAAAGTTCCAGAATTTAACTTTCTCCAACACACTCCTGCGCACAAAGCCTGGTCGCGGAATCACGCTTTAGGCGGTCCCAGGAAAGACGAATGATGTCGGGATGGTTGCTTTCGAGCGGGGCTACCGCCTCAATTGCTGCCAGCTCTCGGGCAGCCACGACCTCAAATTTCTTCAGGGCGGTGCCCCAAACTTCATCCTCAAGCTCTTCCCAAGAGGTTGCAGTTGCAACCGTGGTCGCTGTCTCTCTGCTCCAATTGGAGCTGCTTGTCACGATGTCATCACCTGAGCCCGAGTATGTCAGCTTGTAGAAGGTTTTGATGTCGGGAGGCTTCGCCTTCATTGCTGCAGCCCAAACTCCTGTGTCGCTTGAGCACGGGATTGTTATGTTGTTGCCGTTCCGGGTCGCCCTCTCATTTGGTGGTAGGAGAATAAAATCATACAAGAGTGGAGAAATAGACACAAGTTGAAGCAGAACCAAATTTATCTGTATGAACCAGTATGAATGTAGATTGTGTGTGAGGGTCCCTGACTCTCACCCATCCCATGTTCCAAGTCAAGGGGTACTAGGTCCTTAACCTGGGATCGCCACTGGACAGGTTGCTCAAAAATCCTATTCCTCTCGGATAGGCGTCGACACAGATTGAGAAGCGGGGGAGATGGCTCTGAGCACGCCTGCCACTGACATGGGTGGGCACCACAAAGTTGGTAGGCACCAAGGGAGGGAGGGTGGGCAAAAAAATCTCTATCAAAACGCCCGCCCTAGGGCGGCCGCCGCCATTGAGATCGGCGCTTGCCGTCCACATGGATTAATGGCCGAACGCCGCACGTGAATCGCCAAGATCCTTCGCCACCAACCACAGCGGCTCCACATGCCCTTTTGGTGGCGCACCTGCGTGCATTCTAAATTGGGGAGTCTGGGGTTATCGCAAAAGTTGGACTCGAAGGTTTTGCATCCCGCATTGGCGTGCGCTTGTCAACTCCTCCGATCATCTCTCGGTTTTCAAGTAAATTCTAGAGTAACGACCGTAGGGGTTGCTTGAAAGCCTTGACTGTTCGGGATCCAGCGGATTTCCTGTCAGTCTATCTCCCATTTTATCTTGTCTTATTTTATTCAAGGACCACCATGCTGAGATTTTGATCACAGACTGCCACCCATGCCGTTGCATCGTTGGTCTTGGACGGTCCTGCTGCAACAAACGCTGCCCACTGGCGGGCTCCGCTGCCAGCACTAAACTCTTTATTTTGTTATAGGGTAATCCTTTTGATCTCAGCCTCCACAGGCTATACACTCCTGTATTTGGGCAGCTCGGCCTCGACCATGCCAGCCCAGCAGCCACGTCCTCAGCAGAAACTATCTTACTCCCCAGCCGCGCCTTGCTTTCGTTAGGCCCCATCTCAGGGGCAGACATGGTTGCTGTGGGGATAACAATCATCAGCATTCGCGACGCTGTCACCTCTACAGCAGACCATGCGCTGCCAGTGCTCCTACCTGCCGTGGGGTCCGGCGCCGGCTCTGGTTTGCCTTCAGTCCCGAACTCTGACTTGTTGTCAGCCTCGGCCTCGGCCAGGGCATTGCTGTCAAGCACCTTGGCTTCCATCTTGATATTAGTGAGGCTGACAGATCCACTCATGTGGTCCAACTCCGGCAGGGGACAATGCACTCCTGGGCGGCGGCACGGGTAATGTGTGTTGGGGCTCGACAGCTGGCTTGACGATTGGCTTTGTTGGCTCTGGCTCGTCTGCCTCCTTTTTCAGCCCGCTCTATTGGGGCAGTGGTGTACGACTGTTCGCCTGGAACCGGGCCATAGCCCGGGACATCTCCAAATACCTTGACTTGCTGGGCGCGCTCTGCCTTGGCCAGGGTGTACAAAACTTCGAACTCTTCTCTAGTTGCTTTGACTGTGGCGGTTGCGAGACGCTTCATGACCTCGGGGACGGGATACTCCTCGACCCAACATTCGTCTGTTGCTGCGACATATGCTGAGGCCAGCCTGAGGGCGACGTCTCTCCTCTCGCCCGGGCTTGCCTCACTCGGCCGATGGCACGATGCGGGGGGAACTGGTCCCCCTGCTGGGGAGGGAGCTGACTTGTTGTCCTCGCCTCGGCTTCCCCCGCTGGCCCTCGGGCTTGAAACAGGGTCAATCTTTGGCAACGGCAACGCAGTTGATGAGGGGGTGCAGCCCCTGATGCTGATGTAATTGGATGGGAGGTCGTTCTTCGTTTCTTGGTTAGATGCGGCCCAAATCCCTCGGCGGGGTCTTCAATTTTTGACTCCTGTTGATCCCTTGTGCCCTCGACGTTCTCATCTTAGTTGTTGTTGCAGTTCTTGATGTCGTTGATGGTACTATTGCTGTTGTTGTACTTGGCGTCGAACTCGGTGACAAACTCTGCCCAGCCCTTAATTTGAAGGACTTCGTCCTCTGAGTTGTTGTTGCTGTCTTCTCTGGCAGCGTAGTTTTGGTCAATGTTGAGGTAGTTGCCGTCGCCATTGGCAAAGCTGCCGGGACCTTTGGTCCACTCGTCCTCGGCGTTGTCCCCCTTGTCAGCGGCAAAGTCTTGGTGGCCTTTGGCCCATTCAACTTGGGAACATAGTCCTCAATCCACTCGTTCTCCTGCAGGTCGTATTTGGCGGCCTCGACCTCAGACTTGGCCTCAGCCTTGGCCCTGTAGCGCTTGTCGAGGGCGCAGATGGCCGCTAGGTTGTCTTCGGCAGCGGGGGGGGGGGGGGGTGGGGTAGCTGTCGGTATTTACATCGCATCTCCCCCTTGACCAGTCACCGTCGCGCCAGCTGCCCAGAGCGAGGCTTTTCCTGGACCAAGGCGCGTCGAAGATGGAGCTTGGCGACGGGAGTTCTCCCCCGGCAAAGATTGCTGACAGCGGAATGTGCTTCTGGGCAAATATATGGGGAACCTTTGTCAAAATTTTGAGTTCACCGGCCCTTGGAGAATAGAGTAAATATAAATGAGGAGTAGAAAGTACTGCGACCATAGCAGAATTTCGTAACACACTCTAAATATTGTTATCTCTGTCTCTGACATTTATTTGCACAGATCATTTACTACTCCTAATTCATAGCACATATGGATAGAGGTACGTTAATCGTGGAAATATTCAATGAATGTCCGTGACCAATCAGCTTGATCATTGCTGCACCTTTTATGTTAATAAGAGGATGAAACTTTGACTGCAATGATGCAAGAATCGGTGGATAATAATTTTTGATTCTGCAGGTCCTGCGACGGGCGCCCAAAATATAAATGTGCTCGATTCTACATGCCCGCGGCGGACTTCAATAAAAGCACACGCCCGCGAACATACATCTTCACGACGAAAACCATATTCTACAAATGCCAGCGAACACAAATATTCACGACGACAGCCATATTCCACAGTAGAGAAAACACCAGCCCACGACAGCAACCGTGACAGCAAACAACTGCGGCAAACAAAGGCCACAGCAGCAAACCCTGGGACACAAAAGCATAGTAAAATCACATGCCCACGACAGCAACAGCATTTTCCCAAGACAACGTATAGGACAGCAGACAGGCAGAAATGATAGCAAATTACCCAAACACAGCAGCAAACACACAGCCATTGCTACCGCTTGCGACAACAAACCGCGCGACAGCAGGCGCTCGTGACAGCAAATTTCTGTCAAACCCCTGCGACAGTAAATATGGTACCTGCCGGACGCCCATGGCAGCACCTGCCCACGGCAGCACCTGCCCACGGCAGCACCTGCCTGTGGAAACGTGACAGCAAACACCCCCCGCAAGAAATGCCCACGACAGCAAACCTTCCCGGCAACAAATCATGCCCGCGACAACGAACTTCCGTGGCAACACACGGGCCCAAAGCAACAAACATCCACATCTACAAACGCCCTCGGCAGTAAACACCCCCAGCAAGAGCAAATAGCATACAAACCTTACCATGCAGGTCGTCATGGTCAAGTTATTTCAGATGAGCGCTGGGGAAAATAATGAAATCCTGCTGATGCGTGCGCACTGCCCCTGCCACCCGCGCGCTGCCGGCGGCATGCATGCACGCGCCGCCCCGAGCCACCACCGTTTGGCCCAAACCAACGGCTGGCAAAGAAATAATTGCGTGTTTTGAAATCTTGACAGTTTGAACTTAAATTTTATCATGACAAATTATTTTGGACTAAGTTGGTCGCTGGTCGCGGAGAAATTAATCTCCCCGCGACAGCTGTCCACACGAGACGTCAGCGGGGAAGTTTCCCCGCGGGGAAAAAAGACAAAAACCCCGAGTCGTCCCTTCCCCCATCCCCATTTTTCAGTTTTGGCGGGAACGTCGCAGGGAAGGGTAGGGAGCGAAATCGGCGAAAAGGGAGCTCAATAATTAGGTACTGTCTGATTGCTATGAAATAGCCACCCGATCAGTCAATTTTGGTCCGATTTTGACGTTCGGCGGTGATTCTATAAGTATTAACACTCGTGCATCGTGGTTGTATTTTGCATCGCGCGCTCGTGAATCATG
>JALLPA010000405.1:0-15595 GCA_036939895.1 Thalassiosira exigua
CACTATTGCCTCCGATTTGATGATTATTCTTCAGCACCATGTCGTTTACAAGATCGTGGTTTGTATGAAAGCAATTACAATCATTTCCGATGTTGATAAAAGGCTCGTATCCATCCCAAAACAAAGCACATTCGAGCCTCTTCTAACGCGAGTCCCCCTCCCATACCTTCACAATTTCCTCCTATTAGCAACGCAATGCTTCCTCGCCCCACCCACCTCCGCCCTGGTAAGTTTGCCCGCCCCGCCCCCTGTTCGTTCGCCCTTCGCTGTTCGCCCTGATGTTCGTTCGCCCGCCCGTCCCAATTGTGCATTTGCCGTCGCCCTGTCTGCCGGCTGGTTGTTTTGTCGCCTCGCTCGCCCTGTTCGCTGTTTGGTTGTTTCGCCTTGTCGCTCGCCCCGTTCCCCGGTTGGCTGTTTTGCCGCATCGCTCGCCCTGTTCGCCGGTTGGTTGTTTCGCTGCGTTGCTCGCTGCGCTGTTGTATTGCCGCGTTAGTCGCTGCGCCCGTCGATTTGCTGCGTCGCTCGCTGTGCCCCTCGGTCGCCGCGTTGCTCGCTGCGCCATGACTCGTCGAGTCGCTCGCTGCGCCTGTTGCGCATGATTTCTTGTCCTGCTTGCTGCGTCGGTTCGTATCATTCTTGTTTTATCTTTGTTCAATGCGCTCATGGCATTGTTGGATGTTACACCATCTCCCGGTTCAAAAAATGACTTCCAGGTCCAGGGAATGAAGGGGGGGGGATCTGAGGAAAGAGGGGGTCGGGGAGGAGGAAGTCGCTGAAGGGGGAGGGGGGGTGAAGAGCCCTTCGTCCCCGTTCGGTCTTGGAACCTGAGGACCTCCGCCTAGGGCAGGATCCTTGGCTTTCGAGTGGGGGGGAGAGCCCTTCGTCCCTGTTCGGTTTTGGAACCTGGAGACCTCCGCCCTGGGCAGGATCCTTGGTCAGGCTCTGGTGGACGCTGGCGAAGTCGCCCGGTGCGCGGTGTCCGCCCCTTAGACAGCTACAGGGGGGAGGAATCTTTGCTATCGTAATAATTAAAATAGGTTCTAATTTTTTTCATTGCTACAACTTGTACGAACTTTTAAAGTCTAGGGGGGGAAATCTTTGGAGTTGCCTTGTGTGTCTGCATCTCACCATTTGCTTGGGCGGCGGTCGAGCCATCCATGCGACGCCCCAACTATCGTACCCATGTGGCAGTGGCGCGGCGGGTTGTTTAACGCAGCGCGCGCCAAAAGCTCTCATTCCTGAATGAGCTCTTTGTCGCTTGGCGCGCGCGGTCCTTGCTTGCTAGGTACATCTCGTAAAATAATAGAGCGCATGTTTTGTAGGTACTGTGGTAATAGGGCCGGAATTCCGGAATCGTAATTCCGTTCCGGCACCCCAAAAACGGCCGATTCCGACCGGAATTTGAATTATTCCGATTTTTCCGCAGAATGCCTGTTTTCCGATTCCGTTCCGGGGGTTGACCGGAACCGGAATCGGAATTAACAACCTAGTATGTACTTATCTGTTCTTTTAGGGACTCTTCGAGCCTGATGGGTTGCTTCGTCAAACCCCATAATAACGACACTGCTGACCTATCCAGAAGCCGAGACAAACAACAACAACAAAGTCTTACCTGGGAATTTTTGGCATCCTACAGAATAAAGTACCTGTTCCTACGTAATTTAATTCGGTTTGCAGACCGATGAAACGTAACGGGCCATAATTCAAAACGTCTTCGTTTTTCAAGATGACTTTTAGGACTAATCAAATGTTGTAAATGTGTGATTTGAAATAATAGCATTTAGACAAAAATAAACACTTGACTGGTATGTACGGCACACACAACACATATACTCCTTTGAGAGAGGCAAAAAATACGGAATAAAGATGATGCGCATAAAATGACAAGATTTGGATAAGTATTATGAAACAACGGATATTTTAGACTTTTTATTTGTCTAAGTATGATGGTACAAAACTATTGAAAGATAAAATAACTTTGACCACACTCTGCCAAGAAGACTGCCAGGTCTCAACTACAAACAGGGATCTTAGAGTCAATATTCACCTCAACAATCAAGTTAATATTAAATATTTAGTATGACAGAGATACCGATTGCATATCTGTCTGCTGATATTTTCGGCAAAAACACCTGCCTGTTGTTTGCTCTGATAGCAGTAAATCTCCTGAAATTTGTCATGTGATGGCTACAGTATTGACCAGATAATATTTCCTCCTAGTCAATGATAAAGGAATATTGTAACTGATCATGTACGATATTCAGTTTCGTAAGCATTCAATCATTGAGTTGCATGTGTGCACGTATAAATATAATAGCATCTAACAAAAAGTATGTGTGCAAAGAATATATTACTGGGGTCATCATGTTTCCCTTTTTTCGTGCCGAAGCACCATTTGCATTCAAATCCTGACACAAATATATATTTCGGCCTCAATCATGTGCATAAATTGAAAATCATTTATATGCTGTCCATTTCCATCTATTCATACTTTCCATTTCGTGCAAATGTACGTGATAAATACACCGTTCTATAGATACAATTATGCTTACCAAGTAAAAACTGTTTCCTGGTTTCTTCTTATAAGCCGTGTATGTGTCTCCCTGACTCTATGGTCTGTTTTTGCTAAGCTTGTCTTTTATGTAGTGGCCCGTTTCATGCAGCTCCACCTACATACGCTCACCATCCATTCCAAAACTCAAATTTCCACCTTACATGCCAGCAATGTGGCATCCCCACAAATATTTACGATACATTTATTTGGGGTGTTATTGAAGAGTGACACCTAATTGAATGTGCACTTGCAATGAATGTCTAATGACTCAACTATGTGAGCCAAGACAGGTAAAAACAAAAATAGTGTCTATTTTCAAAATGATATTGCATTTTTTTAGTGCTCCTATTCTGGTTGTGTTCCGATCACTCATTTGCACCAGAGCTACATGCAAGGCAGTTCATGGTCGTACGTTTGGTCATTTTTGGTCCAAACCACAGGACGACGCTAGATAAAAAGTTGTTGGTCATAATTTGACCGTGCACATGACTTTTGGTAAAATTAATACTCTTCCGATACCTCAAATTTTGGGAGGGGCATTACAATCTTGCCTTACCTTGTACAAGCTTATGTGTGGTAATTCTACAACGGTCGTATTTTGAAATTAACACGAAGATGCACACAATAAAGAATACTACCCTACGTACGACCGATATAGCGCATTTTTTATTTGTCTAAGTATGACAGTACAAAAATATTGAAAGATGAAATAACTATGACCACACTCTACCAAGAACACTGCCAGGTCTCAAATACAAACATGCAACTTAGAGTCAATATTTGCCTTAACAATAAAATAAATAGTAAAAATATTTAGTATGACAGAGATTTCGATTGCATCTCCGTCGGCTTGCGGAGCATGAGCTCCAACCATCTCCCTCACAACTCAAAATTTCATCGCGTAATTTTTTCATCCGTCAAATTTTCGAACGGATGGGTAGATTTTTTTGCGTATACAAGTTGGCGAGACGTTTTTTTTTCGCGGGAGGCTGGTTTCCCACAGGAGAAACTCCCAGCCTCCTTCTTCTTCTCTCCTCATTCCGCACCAACTTCACTTGAGTTTGGTGCGGATTGGTCAGAGCAGCTAATGATGATGTGTGATGTAATGCATCATACAGTGTTGTCACAACATTTTAGTTCCACACCAGTAATCTTTGGATACACTATTGTGCTATCATACCAGTTGGCTACACCTGGTGTACCAAAATTGCCGACACCACACAGGGGGCCAAGGAGGGCCAGGTTCATGAACAATTGCATCATATTTTCAATATAGAAGATTGCTATTTTAAAAAGATCGCACATTATTCTTGACTTGTTTTCAAGTCATGATAGATTTTCGTCCCAGGTAATCCAACCGGAACTACAGATCTTTGAATTCCTACGCAGAGTAAAATCACGTAGCACGGCCAAAACCCAACATCACGAAACCTATGTTCAGTGTGGTTTCAGCACTATTTTTCAACCGTCGGTTGGATTCTACACTATAGGATGTAAAATAGTAAAAATAATTTCCCGGACAATCAATCAAAATAAGTGTGGCTAGTGTTGTGTTTTTTATTTTTGACACTGGCCATGGTCGACCCCTCGCCGGTCCTTCGGAAATGGAGCCATAGTGTCGCCCAATAGATTCTCCGCACCGATCCCAGCAATCAAATAGGTGCCCGGCATTGCTGGGAGCTTAGATATGCAGTTTTTGCCCTGATTGGATGTGTACAACCCCGTTCACAAAGTTATTTGCATCCCGGCGGCAATCGATTGAATTCACACGTCACGTTCGCTAGAGACAATAGGTTCGTGCCGTGACCCGTCATGATCAAATTTTCTTTGGTATGTTTTTACCAGCTTACGATCAAAAATAAATCACGGAGAACGTTGGTTTTTAGCTCCGGTTCCCGCATGCTGGCCGAACATTGCTACCCACATGTGATGATGATGTCGCCTGGTAACATATATCGATCGTCCTGCTTTGTCCGCATTGACCGCCCGTGCTTTAGGCGTGCTGTTTTCCTGTGTGATCACGTACAGTACGTAGACTGACCAAACTTTTCGTAGCGAATTAGCTCTAGATAGATAGCGAGCTAGATAAAATCGATAAAACTAATGACTGTCTTTGTACGGCGCTAACGTGCACAAACAAATTCAAACCGCCCAAACATGTCCATTCCCTCTATATATATATGGAGCAAGTAACGTGGATTAATGGTAACACGCGTGTGAGTACGTGTAAGTACTTAGATAATTGCTTCGCTCACGAGCGAACTCACAAAACAAACACAAAACACTACGCACCGATAGGCATTTATGTTTAGCGGGGAGAACAATGTCCAGGACGAAAGAGCGCCGATGTTTTTTTTCTATGTATGTATCGTAAAAGTAAAAAGAGGGGAATTCTCTAATACGGTTTATTACTCTTTCTTTTGGCCTAGCGATTGCGTCGCCCAGCGACGCCACAACCATGACACAAAAACATTGCCACCACCTCGCCCACCTTCTACGTCTCGGCCCTCGGCCCCTATCACAACGCCCCCGCCTACGGATTTGCCACGCTTATCGGTGTTTTTTACTGAGAAACCCAAATTTGTCATATTATTTTAGGTTCTGGACTGAAATTATTGACCGTTTGATTTGAATGCTGTGCAACCTGTTCGACGATATGCGTATAATTCCCATGGCGAAGTATTGGGTTTTTTTTTCTACCAGTGGAGCGGGCCAGAGGGTGGAGGGGAGTCAAGAGGGAGGGAGAGTGGGTGACGGGAAGCAAGCCCGGCGCAAGGAGCAACGGCCATGACCATGTGGCAACAGCAACAACTGCATTATGTATTATTTTTGCCCAGCATCCACCACAACGGACTACAAACAACTACGACAACGCCCCGCCCCGCCCTGCCCTGGCCGACCTCGGAATCTCTTTTCCCACCAGGTCTCATCCCACGCCACCTCCATCGCCCGTCAAGCCGAAGCCTGCAGCGCTCGTTGCCAGCTGCAATAGGAGGCTATTGTACTGGTTCTCCTCTTTTGGTGCCGACCAGCTGTCCTCCGGAGTCACAGGTCCGCTGCTGGAGGCGAGACGTTGCCTCCGGTCAGCTCGAGGCAATCAACACCAGCTGAAGAAGCCAGTTGCCACCAACTTCTCCTATGTCGGCGCCGAGCTATCATCCGCCCCGAAGCATTGGTGTGGCGGGGTATGCAAGAAAAGAGGTGAGTCTCTTTTTTTTAGTGTTTTTCTTGTAACAAAAAATAATTATTGATTCCCTGGTCTTTTGGATTGACAGGGGTGAGGCAAGGCTATCAAGAAGGGAAAGCAGGCGGGACATTTCTTCTACATAACGAAGAATAACCATGTTTTCACGCGGTCGACAGTAATCAATCCTTGCCGGATGCTGCAGTCGGTGCCCGCCAAATTATCCTCCGTCGGAGCCGGACTTTGATCGTCCGTTCCAAAGAATTGGTGCGGCGCCACAGGTAAGAGAGCGAGACGGTATATTTTTGGATCTTGTTTGTGTTCTAAAAAACTAACCATTGGTTCCCTGATCTTTCTCCTCCTTTGCATTGATAGGGGAGAGGATGAAGCAATTGAAAGGAAAAAAACGGGGGGGGGGGGTATAGGACAGGGCGGCATTGAGGGGAGGCGATCAAGATGAAGGAGTAAGGTTTTTGCTTTAAGTTATTTTTATTTTTAACTACATGAAAACTTATTGGTCCTCTTTCTTTTTCCACGACGGACCAAAGAGGTAAATGATCGGAACGCCAGAGTGAGGGGTAATTTGGACAGACAGGGAACGGAGGACGAACGTGAGTCGCTTTTTATCCGTATATTTTTTGTAAAATAATTTAATCATTAATCTGTCTTTCACCTCCAACGAGTGCGAACGAAAGAGGCAAGCAGCGGAGGTGTTCCGAAGTGCAATTGGGAAAAGGAGGAGGGAAGGGCAATGTAGGGGAAGAGGAGGAGCCAGAAGAAGGGCGAGAGAATGAGGAGGGAAGGGCGAGGCAGGAGAAAAGGTGGAGGATCGACGAAGATCGAGGGGGTCTCGGGCTTGGGTGGGTGAGAGGGGAAACAATAGTCCGTTTGTCGTCGTTCTTGTGGTCTTGGAGTGTTTGGGTGAGGGGTTTTGTTTCTTTCTCAAGATAAACATTTGAAAATAGGCCGTTGTTGTTTCTCAAATTCGAATAGTATCAAATTGTAGAAAAAATGAACGGAAAAAAAATTGTAGTAACGTTGATGCTACGTAGGAACTCAGTACTATACCGAGTAACTCTCGGGTCAGGCCGACAATTTCCTGATGCCTGACATCTGGAATTCACCCCGCTTTTAACATCGGAAAACCGAAAAGTGTATTCGTCTACCCCCTAAGAATAGCCAGAACCTAATTTACCGTGTTTAGCTTCGGGATTTGTTTTACTGATGACCGTTGGCTGGGTTTCCGGCGCCCCTTTCCCTTGGCAGGTTTGAACCGCCGCGTCCCCGAGATATGTTACCGTAGAGAATGACGATAATACTATTTATTTATGAAAAAATATGTTCTTACTTTTAACAGTTAATGGGTTCTTCTTATGTTGTTGAACATTCTCAAACTTTCATTTCAAGAGACGAAGATTTTGGAGCGGAGCGTACCGCTCCCGGGATGGAGCAATAGAAAACCTGCTGAATGAGTCCCTCGAGGGAATGTCAAGGCTCACTAGGTTTCGCACGGGTGGTTTCCTTGAAAGAGGTGAGCCCAGCAGACCTCTCTCCCAGCTCCAATGACAAGCAGGATACCACGAGGTAGACCTCACAAAGCACGCATCTGGGGTGGGGTACCCGTGACCTCACCGCGCCCCAGCCCTCCAGACAGTGGGCGTTTTTTCATGTGAACTGGAAAGGTGCCTAGTGATGTGAACTGGAAAGGTAGTGACGGAGTTGTGTGCAGAAAACGCCCTCTGCTTACACAACTCTATTGAGCCAGGAGTGATGGATAAATACCTTCTCTTTTCAATGTATCTAATTTATGCTTAAAATTGACGTTTGTGTCTGAGAGTGCTCCTCCTACGGGTTCAAATTTTCAAAAAGATACTTATCTACAGCGACGCACAAAAAATGGTTGGAAATCACGGACCAACCACACTGTAGACAGAGCAAAGAAGGACAAGTCTCAAGCCAGGTTTTTAGATAATTACGGTAACATTAAGCATTGAAATTTGGGTAACTCTAAAAGGGTTGAGTCCTTCTTTGCTCTGGCGGCAGGTGAGCACGAGATAGATGTTCCTTACTTCGCACACAAAAGCCTCCTCTCTCTCTCCCTCCTCTTCCCACCCCCCCTCGCTCCCTCTCCAGCGGCCCTCATATATCGCTCCCCCCGGCCTTCCTTGCGATGCCGTCGCGGGAGGACCCTCCCCAGTCGCCGGACGTCGGCCCCGCCCCTCCGGCGTGGCCGCACGGCGTTCCTCGGGTCGGCGGGGGCGCCGGGATTGTCGACCCACCTCCGCCGGCGGGGGAGGAGGCCCCCATCATCACCTCCTCCGCCGCGGCCGCCAGCGCGTCGTACGGTGGCGACGCCATGGGAGGCTTGCACGGAAACGTCGTCGACGGCGCGGCCGCGGCGGCCGCGGGCTCCTGTGAGGCCGTGAATGTGGGCGCGGCCGGGGAGGATGGGTACGTCGCCCGGCTATCATCGTCAGGGGCGACGTTTGCCCCTTGCCCCTAGTCGCGGCCCCCCACATCCGACGCGTGGAGAAGGCGGTCGAGGACGTAGTCTTCCTCCCTTCAAGCCCGGCTTCCAAATAGGCGGAGACTTCAGCGTCCCGTCGTACCGCACGGGTCTCTTCCTCGACCCCAAGGGACGTGTAGGTGTCACCGGGTATGACGTGGCTGTGGCCCTGCCCGGTCTTCAGTCCGGCGAGGAGGGCGACGCCGACCTCAAAAAGAAGAACAACAAGACGTTCGATGCCGGCCAAGCTACGCGCTAAATTTAATGTCAAATTTGACAATTTCTCTCGTTGGCGATCCTACGTAGGTATACTACCCGGGACGGAGGATGGGCGGGGGGCGCGGGCGGCGTGAGACGTCTTTGGGTAGATGGATGGAGTCGGTGGGGCGAACGATCATTCCTCCATAGGGTGAGGACGAAGGCGGACGGCCGCGGGGGAGCCGTCGTCGTCGCTCCGGAGACGCAGCCACAGAGGTCATCGTACCGCTGTTCGTGATGTACTCTGCTTTGGAGTACGGGATGGCGAACATGGACCCGTACCAGATGATACCGGGGGTGAAGAGCTTGGTGATTATCATGACGATCGCGACCCCAGCGCGCAGCAGTGCATCGTTATCGTTGCAATTACCATCGGGCCGGCTGTTCATCATCTACAAGACGACGACAAGGAGTTCGAATACCAATCCAAATACCAAAGTTAAATATGTTTTAGATCCTTTCGCTTACTGAAACAATTCTCTGTTGTAAATGAAAATAGAAACAGAGTGTACACCACTTTTCCCACCATCTCGCCGCGGCCCGGACATAGGCCTTCGACAATTTGAATTTCAAAATAGGCCTTCCACGCACACACCATCGAAAGCCACGACGGTGGAACGCCTCGCTTCCCCCAGCCCAAGCGGCCGCGGCGCCGCCGCCTCGCCTTCGGAATCGATCGCCACCGCCGCGGCTGCCGCCGCCGTCGTCTACCGCCACCGCCCTCCGGGAGCCGACGTCCCGACCCTGGCCGACGACCTCCGCGCGGCCCTCTTCGCCCTCAACGATTCCCTCGACGAAGCCCTCGACCGAACGTCTCTCGATAGCGACGGCGGCGGCGACGACGAACTGGACGAGCCACTGCTCAGCGAGCGCCTCCGTCCTCGCGCCGATCGGATTGACACCGCGTCGATCGAGCTGGCGCGCGACGCCCATGTCCTCGCGAACGAGTTGGAGACGCTGTCGTCTTCGCCCGCGACCTCCGGCTTCGACGGAGGAGGAAGCTTCGGCGACGTCATCGACGAGGCGACGACGCTCGGCGGGTCTTTGGAGGGGCGAGACGAGCCTCGATCGTGGTCCGAGAGGAATCGTACATATGGATCGAAAAGTACATCCACCTCGCGGCATAGCGAAATGTTTTTCAGGATCGCGATCTTCATCAGAGACACGAAGAACTCGGGCCGGTGAATCTCAGAGTGAATGCTCGGCCGCACCCGTCTGATTTTCCCGTGTCTGATGTGGGAGTCCACGAAGATGCGCAGGATTGCGTTGCTGTGTTCCTCGCCTAGAATGCCAGTCTCGGTGAGCAACTTGCACAACTCAATCTGGTCGCAGAATGAGAGGATGATGAAAGGGAACGAACGGAGCCTAGAAACAGCAGTATCCCCACGTAACTTACATATTCCAAAGGGTGCGTCCCGCCGCCGCAATTCACGGCAGAGTAGAACTTGTACATGTCGTTGAGCTCGACGAAGTACCTGAAGAAGAAAGCGCGAATATCCTCCCCCTGGCCATCGTCGGGCACGATGTTTTCCAAGATGCCCGAATTCTTGGTCAGGCTCCACCCCTGCGAGAGTAGTGCGCGTGCTTTCGTATAATGTTCCGACAACGGTCCTCAATAGCAGCAGACGCCCCCCCGTTTCCAAATAGTACAGCTCCGCGCCCAAGCTGATCAGCGAGCACGCTAGCCAGAGCAAGTTCGACGTCAGACCGACGTAGATGACTCCAAATGTGTAGCCCATCCCCGCGAGGTCGAAGTAGGAACATAGGCACTGCGTGTCATTCGAGCGATAAGAAGCGGTAGTTATCTTGAGCGAGAATCAGGGACAGCCGTTCGGCCAGTCTCTTGGCACTCACGTCGAGGACGCTCCCCAGGAGGAAGCACAGATCCCCCGTCCGAAAGCACCGCTCCCACCCCTCACCGCAATCATGTTTCCCGCGCAGCAAATTGAACGCCTCACCGAGGTAGAGATGCACACTGACCAAATCCCACGCCGCCTGCCGAAGACCCGTCGAGCGTCGTCGCCTCGTCGACGCTGTCGACTTCGCCCGCGACGTCCGACTTCGACGGAGAGCAGGGAGAGGCAGAAGACGGGCAGGGCGGGGCGGGAGCATTCCCTCGGCCTTTCGACGTCGCGTCATCGCGACCATGCGTCGTCGACGGACGAAGCTCGAACCGACCGACCTGGAGGGCATGATCGGTCGCCTCGTGGGAACATTGGACGCGGCGGAGGCGGCGTCGCTGCGGGAGCGATGGAGCTCGTCCTCCTCCTCCTCCCCCCGCGCGTCCTCGCCGCCGCTCCGCGTCGGAACGATCTGCTCCGGGACCGACGCCCCCGTCCTCGCGCTGGAGCGCCTCGCCTCGGCGCTGAAGGACGCCGGCGCGGGCGAGGTCCGGACGGAGCACGCCTTCAGCTGCGAGAGCGTCGAGTTCAAGCGCCGGTTCGTCGCGCGCACGACGGACCCCCCCCTGCTGTTCGTCGACGCGGTCGAGCTGGCGTCGTCGGGCCGGGGACGGTGCCACGACGGGACGACGCGGGACGTTCCGTCGGACTTCGACGTCTTGGTGGCCGGGACGGAGTGCGTCGACTTCAGCGGCCTGAGCAGCACTCCCAAGGGGCTCGGGGGCGGGGGGAGGAGCGACGTCACCTTCTCCGCCGCGCTCGAGCTCGCCCGGACGTTCGAGCCGGCCGTCGTCGTCCTGGAGAACGTCGCCAGGTGTCCCGCGCGGGAGATGGAGGTGGCGTTCGAGGCGATCGGATACGTGGGGGGCCACGTCAAGGTGTGCACTTCGGATTACCTCCTGCCCCAATCGCGGAGGCGGGCGTACTTCCTCTTCTTGCGCGAGACCAAGGCTCACTTCCTGACGTCTCGCAAGGCGGCCGATTGGGTCGATGCGATGGAGCGGTTGGGTCCGAAGCGGGCGGCGGTCGACAGAGAGGAACCCCTTGCTTGGACGGACTTCCTCGAGGAGAAAGACGCGGCGATGGACGCCGCCTCGAAGAAGGCGAGCCGCAGCGGGACGGGGAGGAAGAGGGGCAAGTCTCTCTCAGAGAGCGGGGAAACCAAGTGGCTCGCAGAGGTCGAGGCCGTCGAGGCCAAAGAGGGGCTGGTCCCCCACGACGCCGCGGGCGGACGGCCGTACTCCGACGCAACCAGGGACGTCCCGGCCATCGCCGACCTCCCCGATCGGGCCAAGCTCCGCCTCGACGTCCAGTGCAAGCGCGCGCTCCGGGCGGGGATCGATCCGTTCGCGACGCCCCTGCTGTGGAATCCCGCGCAGCAGCTCCGCTTCACGGACGCCGGATTCGGGTCCGACGGGACGCCGCGGCCCTTCGCCCCGTGCGTCACGCCGAAACACGAGTGGATCGTCAGCTCGCGGAGGGGGGCGCTGACCGGAGCGGAGGCTTTGGCGCTGCAGGGATTTCCGATCACGGAGGAGGTGAGAAAGGAGTTCGATTCCAGACGGCTGAGGGATTTGGCTGGGAACGCCATGTCGTCGACGGTCGTCGCGGCGGCGTTTCTGGCCGCGTTTTTGACGGTGGAGCTGGTCGATGGCAGCAGCAGGCGAGAAGAAAGAGAGGAGCGAGCAGCTCCGGAGACCGCGTGTGTAAGGAGGAGGTCGAAGCGCTTTCGGACCGGATAGATTGGGTACAAAATGAGGACGGTGTTCTAATGGGAGCGCAAACGGCCGAGGGCTGCAGGCAGATGTCTCAGAGCTCATCAAAACGCCTTTGCAGTCCCAGATGATATTTTGACGAGGTTTGGTCCCTGTGCTTCGGCTATCGTTCAGATTCTTGCAGGGATTGTCTGGAACAAGTTGTCTTGGCTTAGACGCATGTCAGGTGACTTCGCTGGTATGAAGAGAGGGACCATATGTCGTCATGGGAATTCTGCTGTTGCGACAGGTTGAAAGTTGCCACCTTCTTTATCCCTCTGGATTTTCATGGGGCATGCATCGGGACAGAGGATTAGGACGCGACATTCATCACAGCTCCCACAAAATGATGACAGAATTGTACCATTGTCATCAAAGTGGATAAAAATACTGTAGGCAGACACCTCGATAACCAGCTCCAACTGTGGATGTTTTCATAATCTTAGGATAACAGTACTGTACGTTTGACTTCAAACGATGACCCCTTATCCAAGGAGCTTATGTCTCAGCCTTCTGCCAACCAAATCTTTTCATTATTGTTTGGGTGGAGTCCTTCATCAAGTGAACCACCCCACGCAAACAAGAAATGAAAGAATTCGCCATTCGGATGTGAAGATACAAGCTCCTTGGATAAGAGCGAGGGTCCCTTCTCAGATGAAAATGTTGAAATTTTGCTAGAAATAACTGCGATTGGTCCAAAGATGCCATCGTCCATAATTCCATCAATATTGCTCCAATCCAGATTCCGACCTCCGCCTTTTCTTTTGGTGACCATTTATCAATAATCGTCGTTTTTGTGTGATGGGTCTGGTCAAAGCTGATACCCATGTCTGTCTGAACGATTCGGCAGTTTAGATATTTGTAGACCTTTTTATTTTCTTGAGTTATGATGGGGATGAATGCCGAAATGTGCTTGCTGAGCGACTGAAACAGGTCGGAGCTTGTGTATGATACCAAGAAATCGTCTGTTGAAACAGAGGAGTTGGATGGAACGTGCGCACGCATGTGAGTCGTTACAGGTAGGTACCCATCTACGTAGCTAGGTATCGAGCACATAGATCAGCCGCCAAGTTGGGTCGAAGTTTTCGCTCTGATTGCAAGAAAGCAGAAAGATTTCTGGAGGACAGAAAGAGTGATCTTTCGCGTTCTGTCGCCAACGGCAGCAAGACATGCCTTCATTTAGCAAGATGTCACGATTTCATTGAAATTTAAAATATGAAGGTTTTCNCCACCAAGAAGGGAACCACTAAGAAATTTTGCGGTACAGTTGTTGATCGTGGTGAGGAAGATGGCAAGGATACGTACAGAATTGATTATGATGACAATGATACCGAAGTATTATGCGAAGAAGACTTGAAAAAATTGCAATCGAGCGGCGGAATAGTACTAGTTAAGGGTTATGTGTTGATGTCACAAGCGTAACCAATTCAATCTCATAGTATGTACCGAAATGTCTATATCTCTGTTGAAATGGATCAAAATGGAGATTTCTTTAGGAAATTACTCGTGTTACTATTTCTGATATAGAAATCAAATTCCTGTTTTTGGGCTAATTTAGCAATTTTTTTATCTAAATTTGTACTTTCACAACTATTGCTGAGAAGTCTTATTTGTGCTAAGTATATCTATTGCATGAATTATACAACAAAAGTTAGTAATGGTGACATACAATTTTTAAACGCTATTTTGTATGGTACATAACATGTGTGCAACCTTTCTTGTACCTATTCGTGGACACAGTACATACGAAAATGGACATATCTCAACAAGGAATGGTTGAAATAGAGTTATTTTTGAACGATAGTACTTTTTATATTATTTCTGACAAAATATGAAGTTTTCTTATTTCTAGTCTATTTTAGCAAAATTTCAAGAAGTTAGAAATGATTTCTGTCATTGTGATACGATCCCTCTTCTACCCTGTCTCGGCGCAACGATTAGGCAGAAATTTGTGGGGTACGCGCATTTACCAGAATAAATGGCCTTAGGTACGCGCGTTTACCAGAAAAAGTGGCCTTAGGTACGCGCGTTTACCAGAAAGGTACGCGCATTTCCACCATGGTACGCGCAAGCTGGTAGGCGCGTTTTGTACATGCCTGCGATCGCGACTTATGAGCGCGAGGGAGACGCTGGACGAGACCGGATTCGCGATGTTGGACTCGTTGCTGCCGGTGGAGGAAGCAGTCGACTGGACCAACCTCAAGGAGGTGTCCCGCTCTTACGTCCCCGAGCTGGAGCGGATGCTGAACGAGATCTTCCCTCGGTCGAGGATCTTGTTCTGTCGGTTCTGGAATCCCATGGCGCGGGGAGAGGACTTTGATTGCGAGCGCGAGGGGGGAGGGCGGACCCCAATCCGCAAGAACGAATTGCTTCCGTCGCCGAACGACACCAGAGCGAGGGGAATCGATTGGGAGGATGCGGCCGATGCGATCGTTCGAAGCGACCGATTTCCCTCGTCCTGCCTGCGGGGATAATGCGGGCGAGGGACACGGGAAGCGAAACGGTCGTTTGATGGAGCGGCCAGGTTCTATCTTCGTTATGTACAAACAACGAAGCCACAGACACCACTAGAAATAAATGATAGACCCGGACGAGTGTTCACAATCCTGTTAGCCCGACCTTGTTAAAAGAAATGAATGATGTCCATGTTCTTCTTTACTATTATTTACTTTACTTCTCCACGTATCCACGACAGGCTGCATCTTCACAATGCAGTATCTAGTAATGATGAACTACGATTTGCAAGTGGCAAGGAGTCACGACCTTCAAGGCAATGCTCTCCAGAACCATTTAGTTAGTTTCCCTCGATGGGCTCCAGCCACTGCCCCTTATTCACATCCACGTACTGTTGAGGAGCTGCGTCACTGAATCCATTGAACGCAAGGAAATGCACGAGGACAGCATAAAGAAGCGTGAAAGACGGACAGACACATGTGGTTGAAATACAATAGTTGCATCAAACGAAGGCGTACCATCTTCTACGAGAGGCGCATGAGGCGCCTGCGCCGTTCCACCGGGAGCAGACACGGCAGACGTGCCAAGGTAAAAAGACAAGTCATCGTTGTTCCCGAGTAAAGAACCCAGGGAAGAATCCACGGACTTGCCGGAGGAAGCGGCGGCAGGCTTGGGTCCTCTCGCCATCTCCTCGGGAGGAGACTTCCGGTTCCAGGCGTCGGCCGCGGCGGGAGGCTTCGCGTCGACGAAGGGATTGTCGGCCTTGACGCCGGCCAGGGAAGCCACTGCCTGCCTCTTCGAGTCCTCGTCGACGGCCTTCTTGGCAGCGGCGGCGGCGGCCATCGCGTCGTCGTCGTCCTCGTCCTTGACGGTCCCAGACTGGAACGTAGGCTCGGTGATCGCGGTCATCCCGTCAGCGAGCGCATCATTGACATCGACGACTTTCCCGACGAAGTTCTTGGTGCCGGCCCTCATCTCGGCCTC